>JASPKP010008390.1:0-5000 GCA_030674155.1 Stramonita haemastoma | reverse complement strand
GTAAAAGTATGTTGTATACAATAAACCAGCAAAATATATATGGAATAGACACAAATTCATACATGTAAGTGTTGAATAAAGAACTGATGCCTAGCTAACGTGTTTATCAATGTTTGTGTGCAATTGTACTTCAAGGATGTGTCAAACAATGTCCTCAAAACACCTGTTGTTTTGTATGTCTTGATGAGGCATACTTTTTGTTTAACTGGTTTTTTGTCTTTTGAAAACAAGGAATATTCAATCAATATCTTACCTATATACTGCATTTCAGATGTCTATGTCTTACCACATGTTTGTTAAGTGCACAGAAGTGTAATATTGTACATAAGTGTCACATTGTCACCAGTGTCACCACACAGGTGTGACAAACACGAAACAACACAGAACTTCTGTAATTCTACAAAATTTTAATCGTGATAGCCTTTAAAGTAGTCATAGTGATGGCACAGGGACACATCACATCACAGAAAGCACAAAATGTGGATGTGTCGGGGTTGTACCTATGCTGTCACCTGTGGCACCTTGGCAGACTGGAGATCTTTTTTCTTTTCCTTCTCGCTATTTTCGTCATCAGCAAATCTGTCCGTTGAGTTTCAAATAAAAAGTGTGGTATTAACTAGAAAATAGACAAAAGGCATCACATTTTCTGGCGTTTATGCTGCGGACCTTCCCCCTCTCCCCCTCCCCCCCCCCCCTCCAGGTCACATTTCTCCACAGCGTGTGGGTAGCACAGGTCGCCACGCTTGCAGGAATGTGCCGTGTAGTCGGGTTCATTCTTCTCTCTAACTGCGTTATTTCCTTTCTCTTCTCCCCCGTCAGCTTTTTATTTCTGACTCACTTAATATTTATCATTGAATTTTTTCTACTTCCAATGCAAACACATTCATTTTATTGTCTAGTTAGTTAGATGAATCGTCTGCTACCAACGAAGACGCCATTTTTTTTCGCCACGCGCTATGATTGAAAGGCGTTTCTATCGCCAGCCTTGCTTTCTTCCTTCCCTCCCAAGTACACACGTGTTAGTGGTCTAAATTTATCACTGGCACCATCTGAAACCTTCCCTGCATCGCCCCACCAAATTTCAGACACATTGTGTGAGAACCACGAGATGTGTGTGTGATGGAAAAGTACTGCCCATGTGGTCAGGACCAACGGCCGGCTACGGCCGCAACGGAATCTAGCAGCAGGTGCTGTTACGGCCGGCTGCGGCCACAACGGGGCTAAGACGGTTAAAATGCTAAAAATCGTTTTCAGCCGGGGGGCTTCGCTCCCCTGGACCCCCCAGCGGGGCTTTGCCCCTGCACCCCACCAGGGCCTAAGCGGCCCCTGGACCCTAGCTTACTTTCCTCTTTTTTTTCCTCTGCCAATTCTACGCTCTGATATATACTGTGTGTTATGTATGGCAGGCAACATCAGGGACTGGACCACTCTGCACCGCTATGGCCTGTGTTATACGGTACAATATGATATATATATATATACTGTGTGTTATGTATGGCAGGCAACATCAGGGACTGGACCACATGTTATATAATGATATGGTACAACACTGTGTGTTATGTATGGCAGGCAACATCAGGGACTGGACCACTCTGCACCGCTATGGCCTGCAGTACATCAGCCTGGAGGATGGGTCGGCCATGTGTGTGGGCGCCATCTCCATGCCCTGCAATGTGTCCAGGTCAGTTTTACTGTCTTCTGCTCAGGCAGGGATCGAGTGATTGAGTGATTGGTTTGTTTCCAAGGATCTGTTCTGTCTGAATCATTGTCACTTCTGATTGACTTGATTGACAGATCATTTGGTTTGTGTGTGTGTTTGATTTGATTTGATTTATTCTTTTATATCAAGTATAATGGAATAAACGCTCGTGTGCTTTTTTTTTTTACATCCAGTCCCCGTGTGTATGCAGTTTTTAAAAACTTGTCATCTGTTCCCACCAGCACACAATGGCCTACTCTTACAAAATGCGGAACAGGATTTAACGTGTGTGCAAGATGTTCTCTGTGTGTTCACACACGGGGCCTTGGTTTGTAGTCTCATCTGAAGGACTTTTGGGGAGAGTGGAGTCGGCGCTGATGTTAACTCCAGGAGAAAAATCCCCTCGAACTGGAATTGAACCCAGGTCATCAAATTGCGAGCACAAAGCTCTGACCACTAGGCTATCTCACCCCCCGAGCTGGTTTGAGTGACTGAGTGATTGTTATGTTCCCAGGGATCTGTTCTGTCTGAATCAGACAGTTACTCCTGATTGACTTGATTGACAAATCATTTTTGTTTTGGTGTGGCTTTTTTTTCCTGATCCTTGGTAGAGCTCTGAGGTTCAATATTGGTGAGATTTTGCATAATTATGCGACTGTCTCTCCCCCCCCTCTCATTTAGGTAGCTGCTTTTAGACTTTAGGGATGGTGTTTTAACATGACACCTGTGTGCATGCATTTTTGGGGGTAGGGTTTTTGGGTGTTTTTTTTTAGAGAATCTTGTCATGTACTCCTACCTGCATGAAGTGGCCTACTCTTCCAAAAGGCGGAATGGGTTTTTAGCATGTGCACAAGATTTTCTGCATGCAGGCCGGCTATGTGTTTTTTTCAGGCTGACTATAGGCTATGTTTTGTTTTTTTTCAGGCTGACTGGGCTGTTTTTTCCAGACTTACAGTGGGCTATATTTTTCAGGCTGACTGTGGGCTGTTTTTTTCAGACTGACTGTGGGCTATGTGTTTTTTCAGGCTGACTGTGGGCTGTTTCAGACTGACTGTGGGCTATGTGTTTTTTCAGGCTGACCGTGGGCTATGTTTCAGACTGACTGTGGGCTATGTTTTTTCAGACTGACTGTGGGCTATGTTTTTTTCAGGCTGACTGTGGGCTGTTTCAGACTGACTGTGGGCTATGTGTTTTTTCAGGCTGACTGTGGGCTATGTTTCAGACTGACTGTGGGCTATGTTTCAGGCTGACTGTGGGCTATGTTTCAGACTGACCGTGGGCTATGTTTCAGACTGACCGTGGGCTATGTTTCAGACTGACTGTGGGCTATGTGTTTTTTCAGACTGACTGTGGCTATGTGTTTTTTCAGGCTGACTGTGGGCTATGTGTTGTTTCAGACTGACTGTGGGCTATATGTTTTTTCAGATTGACTGTGGGCTATGTTTTTTCAGGCTGACTGTGGGTTATGTTTCAGGCTGACTGTGGGCTATGTTTCAGACTGACTGTGGGCTATGTGTTTTTTTCAGGCTGACTGTGGGCTATGTTTCAGACTGACTGTGGGCTATGTGTTTTTTCAGGCTGACTGTGGGCTATGTTCCAGACTGACTGTGGGCTATGTTTCAGACTGACTGTGGGCTGTGTGTTTTTTTTCAGGCTGACTGTGGGCTATGTGTTTTTTCAGGCTGACTGTGGGCTATGTGTTTTTTCAGGCTAACTGTGGGCTATGTGTTTTTTCAGGCTAACTGTGGGCTATGTTTCAGGCTGACTGTGGGCTATGTGTTTTTTCAGGCTGACTGTGGGCTATGTTTTTTTTTCAGGCTGACTGTGGGCTATGTGTTTTTTCAGGCTGACTGTGGGCTATGTGTTTTTTCAGGCTGACTGCGGGCTATGCTTCAGGCTGACTGTGGGCTATGTGTTTTTTGAGGCTGACCGTGGGCTATGTGTTTTTTTCAGGCTGACCGTGGGCTATGTGTTTTTTTCAGGCTGACCGTGGGCTATGTGTTTCACCCTGACGGCCGCATGGACAATGTGTCGTCCTCCCAGTTTGAACTGTATGAACACGGAGAGGACGGCAGACCCCCACCTCACCTGGCCTTCACCTTCACTGCAGGTGAGATACTTGCTCTGCTGATAGGAAGGTGGCAGTGGTACAGTACAGTATAGTACAGCACAGGACCCATGCACAGGTGTCAGGTCACTGTGTCAGGTCACTGTGTAAAGAGGACAATCTTTCAGATTAGATCATTAAGTCCAGGTGTCGTGTGCAAATACACACAGCAGATTTTGTGGACCCATTAAAAATTTATCCACCTTTGTAGACCGGATGAAAATCTGGGCCCAGTAGCATGAGTCACAGGAGAGGGATTGGCCCAGCCAGCTTTATCTTTTATTTTATTATTTAAAAAAAAATTCTTTGATAGCAAGGATAATGGAATAAGCACTTTTGTGCTTTTTTACATCCAGACCCTGTGTGTATGCAGTTTTATCAATATTGTCCCTCATTACCATCGGCACACAATGGCCTACTCTTCAGAAAAATGAAACAGGTTTTAATATGTGCACAAGATGCTTTGCATGCGTTCACATAGGGAACCACAGTTTACAGTCTTATATGAAGAACTTTTGGGTGGAGTGGATTCGGCACTGATGCTAACTCTATGGGGGAAAAAAATCTTCTTGTATGGGATTTGAGCCCAGGTCAACAGATCACAAGCGCAATGTGCAATGCTCTAACCACCAGGCCATCCCATCCTGTCTGACCCAAACACAGTGCCAGAATTCAGCACTGTGGTCCAACACCTTGGGGAAAGAAGCAACAAGTCCAGTTTTGGGGCTTGGAGCTTTCTTCTTGTGTTATTTGTGGGGGGGTTTCTTCTCTTTTTTTGTAAAGGGTGTTTCACACCTCTCTTCTATGTCTGATTTTTCTCTCTTAAAATTTTTGTTTTTTAAATATCTGTTTTCATCCTTTGTTGAAATTAAATCTCTCTTTCTCAAACACACACACACTCTCTTTCTCTCTCTCTCTTTGTCATCTGTCCCTATTGGCCCACAGTGGCCTATTCATCCAAAAGGCGGAACAGGTTTTAACATGTGCCCAAGATGTTCTACATGCGTCTTCACGCAGGACTTTGGTTTTAGTCTCATCTGGACTTTTGGGGGATGGTGATGATACTGATGCTAACTCCAGTGAGAAAATCCCCCTCAAAGAACTGGAGCCTTAGTGGTGGCTCAAACCCAGGTCACCAGATCACAAGCTCAATGCTCTAACCACTAGGCTTCCCCCATGTGCCCCCCCCCAAAA
>JASPKP010008389.1:0-11635 GCA_030674155.1 Stramonita haemastoma | reverse complement strand
GCCGAGGACGGTTTTTTCGCCCCCCCCCCAACGATACAGAACACGCAAAATTCACGGTGGGATCCAAACGTTAGCCCCATGACGCTGCGTTTTGCGCTCTGATCGCAAGGGAGAAATAAAATTACCGCCCTCCCACAGTAAGTGCTACAAAATATGGATTTTTTCCCAGTCTTTCTTTGAATCCAAATGCCATGACAGCAACAACTAACTTTTTTTCTGTCTTTTTCTTGCCATTTGAAAATGTATGGTAGGTTTTTATGAGTGTTTTTTATACTCGTAGGTACATAAAAAAAGGATAATTTTATCACTTCATTTTAGAAAAAAACTCCCTTTAACCTATTTTGGTGTCAAAAGACTCATAGTCTCCAAAGTTGTTTGAAACGTTTTGTCAAAAATCTGTGTATTTGGATAAGCCTCTAGGCCCGCACATGTTCTTTCTATCTATTTCAATGAACCGGGCTCAAAATTTTTTTTATAAATCTGGAAAAGAAAAGACTGTGGTTTTTCATCTTAAAGCGATTCAAAAAACATCAATCCCCAAACCAGGATTTTTCCCCGCCATTAATATCTCAAAATTAGTTCATTATGGAATGAACATGTAAATTTTAAAATAATTATTATATATTATATATATATATTTAAATATATTATATAATATATATAATATATATATTCCTTCTATTTGTATTTTTTACGGGCTGCCCAATTTTTTAAAAAAAACTGGACAATGCCATTTGCCGGAACATTTTACAATTGTAGAAAAGAAATGCCTACAGACTTGAAATTAATGAAGCTGAAAGGCTTTTACAAAACTTCTCGTACCCTTTTTTTTTGCCTTAAAATTTTGTGGTGGTTTTTTTTTGTTTTTTTTTTTTTTTTTAAACAAAACACCAACTACTGAGAAAGAGAAAGTTGTTTTTTTTATTCATTATTCTCTCTTTTACTCTAGGATAAAGGAATAAGCCTTTTTTATGTTTACACAGAGAGAGAGAGAGAGAGAGAGAGGAAAAGAGAGAGAAGAGAGAGAGAGAGGAAGGGGCAAGACAGAAGAGAGAGGGAGAGACGAGAGAGACAGGGACAGAGACAGAGAGACAAACAGACAGACAAATCAGGGAGAGGAAAAGGGAGATAGAGAGAGAGGTGTGTGAAGAGCAGAAACAGACAGAAAGCGCCCCCTAGAAAGACAGACAAAAAACAGACAGACAAAAGGCGAAGACAGAGGATGCACAGACTCCACAGGAGGTAATTTTCGAGGGAAATTCCAACTGCGGGACGAAAGTCTTTTTAAGTTCAGAGAAAATTAGTCTCATCTCTTCTTTATCTTCCTTTGTATGGATTGTAGTCGATGCGTTTGTCTGGAACCCCCCCCCCCCCCCCCCTTCTCAAAGAAAAATTTGTGCAGATTGTCACTGTTTTATTAGACAGGTCTCTTTGATGACAGTGATGGCACTATTAAGTTAGGTGATGATGATGTCGGTGTGATGAAGATGAAATGATGGTGAAAGGGGGGAGGAAGAAGGAGGGGAGGAGGAGGAGGAGGAGGGGGGGGGAGGGGGAGGGGGAAAAAGAAAAAGAAGAAGAAAAGAAGAAGAAGAAGAAGAAGAAAAAGATGATGATGATGAGATGATGATGATGAAAACATAATAAAAAACTGCGCTGCTGCTGCTGATCTGTGAAGTGGTGGTGATGATGATACAACGACGACGGTTAATGGTGTTTAATAATTAGGGTTTTAAAGGTTGATGTTGATGTTCTGATGCAACGGTGATGTGAGAATAATGTGATGATACTTTTTTAAGGAATTCAACAACAGTGTAAAAAAAAACGACCACGATAAACGTAAAGCCAAAAACGAGGGGGATGATGGTTTTGATATTGATTGAAAGATTCCACGTTGATTCAAATGTGTTTCTTTTGAAACTGAATAATAATACTTATAGACTTTGGGTTTAAAAAATCTATTCCCTTTTTTCTTTCCGTCCTTTTTTTATTCTGGCTATTGGATTGTATCTTTCTCCCTAAAGGGGGACGTGTTTTGCATAAACAGACTAAAGTTAAACCCCATGAATGATACTCGTAGTTCCAAAAGGTCTCAACTTAAAAGAAAAAAAAAAATATCGGAAATTTATTTTTCTGGGGGGATTTCTAAATCAAAACTTTTCCCCTTTACACTTGCATTATTAAAGGAAAAACTTTGGGTTTTAAAAAAAAAAAAAAAACATTTTTTGTGCCGTGTTCTTTTTTTGGGGGCGCTTCATGTTAATTAAGAGATGAGAGAGCGTAAAAAAAACAATAAAAAATTTAGAGTTTAAACCCATGTTTATGCCACATTTTTAAAAAATGCAGAAAGTGTTGGACGATTAGTATCCAAAACTTGGCAAGAGATGGCGTCAAGGTTTGTGCGTAGATTATTTTTGGCGTTTAAAAGGGTTTTTTTTTTTAAATGTGAAAAGTAGACGGTACAGTTGGGTTAGGATCAAGCTCTTAAAAAATCTTAAAATTTGAATCAAAAAGTCCCCCAAGCTAAAAAAATTCATCAGTGTGATAAAAACTTTGCATGTGGATCTAACCCATGGAAATTGTATCTTTTGACAAGATAGAAAAATTTGTTTTTCGAGTAAAAAAAAAAAAGTGTTGTGCTGTTCTTTTGTTGTAAATTTGCTGTTATTTTGAAGTTTTTTTTTTGTTACAGAGAAAAAATTTTGGGTCTTTGGAAAGGGAACCTTTGTGTGCTGTTTTGTTGATTGGAGAAAATGGAACTGGAAAAAAAAAAACAGGTTCTTTACATTTACAAAATTTTAAATTTTTTTGTGTTTTTGTTGGGGTTAGGGGGGGGGGGGGGGAGGCTAGTCTTTTAACTTTTATAAATAATATGTTTTTTGTTAATAACGTGGAGTTTTATATTCAGTGATAGAGTTATTTGTTGTGTATGCAAAAAAAGTTAAACATTGTTTTAAGTTTAGCAATGAAAATTAAAAATATAATATTAATTTATATATTTATATATATATATATATATATATTATATATAAAAATATTTATATATATTATATAATATTTAAGTTCCTAGAAACTATGGTTTATTAAGCAAAAAATTCCAAGCTTTTGTGTGTGTGTGTGTGTGTGTGTGTGTGGGGGGTGTGTGTGTGTTTGTTGTTGTGGTGTGGTGGTGTGTGTGTGTGGGTGGGTGCGGTTGCGGGGCGTGCGTGTGTATATGCGGAGTGAGTTGGAGTTTCATTTGGGAAGTGAACGTCTAAAATCGCATACGATGGTGACATGAATAAAGATTCTTTCAATTTTCAAAAAAATTCACCATTTCCTTTTTCGAACTTCAATTATTTAACGAATTCCAAAAAGTAAAACAGTGTTGTTTCAAATTGATGAAACAATAGAAAAACAGTTTTTTGGGTTTTTTTTTTTTCATTTACGGATTTATCATTTAGAAAGGGGGAGAAAAAATGGACCCCCCGGGTTTAACCTTTTTTAGGAACATTTTAAAATCCATAAAGAAGATCGTTATACGATGATTAAAAAATAAATTCCCCCAAGGGGTTTTTAGGGGAATTTCCTAAATAAATCTCCCCTTCTGGAATTGTTGTGTAAGAGTTTTATCTTTTTTTCTTTTCTTTTTTTAACTCTCTCTTACTTTGAAAAGGTCTTTTCTTCTTGGCATCTTTTTCGTGTTGTTTTCCGTTTCTGCTACAAGGTGTTTTTTTTTTTTTTTTTTTTTTTTTTTTTGTATTTTTATTTTTTGTCCACTTTATGCACCGGATTTCTTGCGGAAATTCGGGGCTCTCCCCCGGGGAGAGCGCGTCGCCACATGGGCGCCTACCCATTTTTTTTTTTTTTCCTGCATGCAAGTGTTTTTTTCCTATCAAGTGGCTTCTTTTTTACAGAAAATTTTGCCGGGACAAACCCATGTTGCCGTGGGTTCTTTTAGTGCGCAAATAGTGATGTGTAACAACGGGCCTGGGTTTATCGTCTCACCCCGAAAAAAAGCGCCCAAAACCACCCTCGGGGTTTAGGGGTTGGGGAAAAAATTTTGGGCCCAAACGGGGTAAAACCCACCCCGCACACTCCGGAGGGGGACTTTTTGCTTTTAGGCAAGGCGCGTGCCCCCTAACCACCGACCACCCGAAATATTTTCTAGAATGACTTTAAAATAAAAAATTTCTCCCCCGCGCCAAAAATGAAACGCACTGGGGTTGGGTTGTCAGGCCCTTAATTAAAAGCATAACTTTTTGTTTTGAGAAATATTTGGCGACAGCGGTAGGGGTTTTTTCAGCGTTCTTCAAAGAAGAAAAAACGAAAAAGGGGAAAGTCTTTTGGGTATGCTTTAATTGAAACACCCCCTTTGCACGCACCACGCCCCACATGCACGCACACCAACACAGTCACCAAAAAACACAAAACAACACCCACACCCACACACACACCCCACACACACACACACACACACACACACACCACCACACAATACAACACACCACACAACCACCCCACACACACACCACAACAAAAACACAACCGCCTCACACACAACACACGCTTCACCACACACCCACACACAACACACACACACCACACCCAACACACACACACCACACACACACCCCAAAACACACACACACCATTAAAAAAAATCTTAAAAAAAACCCCCCTTACGTCTTCATACTTCTTTAAAATTTCTACCCCATGACACAAAAGAATAAAATTTTGCTCCGCTGTTTCCCATTTTCTTTTGGATTGTCCTGAGTTAACGATAAATATAGTTTTTATAGGGATAAGGGTTTCAAAACTATGCCCTTTTTAAAAAAGTATACATTTTACAAAGGACATTTTGCATTAAAAAAACACAGATCACTCATTATTTTTTCTCACACATCTTTCTAATGAATGTTTCTCTTTGTTTTCTGTGTCGTCGTTCCGAACCTGTTCTTTTCCTTTTATGTGCTCTTTCCCTACCCCTTATTATTGTTTATTTTTAAAAAATGTATCTCCGTCCCCTGTCTCCTCATTCCTTGCTGGCTCCTGTAAAACATTGTCTGCCGTCTACTGTGTTTTTGTGTCTGTGTCTGCCTCTTTCTCTCTTGTCTCTGTCTGTTTTGTCTTCCGTCTGTCTGTGCTCGTGCTTCGTCTCCTCTGTGTGTGGTGTGTCTTGTGCTGTATGTTGGTGTGTGGGGGTGTGGTGGTTGTTTGTGTTGGGGGGTGTGTGGGGGGTGTGTGGGTGTTGTGGTGTTATTGGGGGGGTTTTGGGGTTTTGTCGGGTTGTGTGTTCGGTGTTGTGTCGGGCTGTTTTGGTTGTCTGTTGGTTCTGCCGTCTTCCCGTTTGTCTGTCTGTCTGGCGGCTCCTGCTGTCTCGTCCCTTTTCGCGCGGGGGGCTGGGGCCCTTTTTTTTTTCCCCCCCCCCCCCCCCCCCCCCCCCCCTTTTTCCTCCTCTCTCTCTCTCTTCTCTCTCTCTCTTTTTTTTGGTTATTTCTATTCAATTAGTCAAAATTATCATTCGAAAAAAATTGGAAAAAAAAACAACAACCCCCACCCCCCACCCCAAAAAACCCCGGAAAACTGATATCAACACACAAAATTATTTTGGTTTTTTCCCCAAAAGGGAATTTCATTCTATGGGCTGAATGCAGTGTTTTTAAAGAATTTTAAGCCGTTGATAAACACAACACTGTCACGGATCGACTTGTGTGTCACCTTTTTCTAATTGCCTGTTGTACAATGTCGGTATTTTTTTGCTTCTCTTTCAGTGTGTGGGGGGGTTGGGGTGTGGGGTTGTGTGTGTGGTGTTTTTGTGTGGGGTTGTGTGTGTGTGTGTGTTTTTTTGTGTGTGTGTGTGTGGGGTGTGGGGTGTGTTTTGGCCCCGGGGCGCGCCGCGTGTGGGGTGTGCGTGCGGCGTGCTGCTGCGTGCGGCGGCGTGTGTGTCCCGTGTGGGTTTTGTGTGTTTTTTGGGTGTGTGGTGTTGTGAGTTGGGTGCTTTGCGTGCGTGCGGGGGCGTGGGGTCCCGTGGTGTGTGTGTGTGTGTGTCTCTTTCTTGTCTCTGTCCTGTCTTTGTCTGCCCCTTTCCCCCCCCCCCTTGGGTTTCCCCCCCCCTGTCTTGTCTGTTGTCTGTCTGTCTGTCGTTTTTTTTTTGTTTTCCCCAAACCTCTCTCCCCCATCCCCCTTCCCCCTTCCCTCTCCCTTCTCTCTCTCTTCCTCTCTCTCTCTCTCTCTCTCTTCTCTCTCTCTTTTATCCTCTCTCTTTCCCCTCTAAAAACCCCAACCCCTTTTCCCCCTCTCCCCCCTCTCTTTTCCCCTCCCCCTCTCCCCTTCTCCCCTCTCTCCCCCCCCCAGTTATATCTTTTCCATTAGTAAATTTTTATTTTTTCCGAAACAAAATTTGGGAAAATTTAATGCTTTTTAAAAAAAAACCCCCTTGAAAAAGCTGATACTAAACACAAAAAAGGGTTTTAAATTGGTTTTCCCAAAGGGCAACATTTATTTTGCTTTGTCTGAATAGCTGTTTTAATGAATTTTAAAGTCGGCTGTTTAAACCACAACACTGTCCCCCCTCGACTTGGTGTCGGGCTTTCAAAATTCCCTCCTGTTTTTTGTCTTTACAGGAAATATTTTTTGCTTTTATTTTTTGGAAATGTCTGAAATTTCACCCTGTTTTTTTTGTGTTTTGGATGGGGGGTTTTTGGGGGGTGTGTGTGTGTGGGGTGGTGTGTTGGGGGTGGGTGTGTGTGTGTTTTGGTTGGGGTGTGTGTGTGTGCGGGGTGTGCGTGTCTGTGTCTGGCCCTGTGTGTGCTGTGGTGTTGTGCGTGGTGTGGTGCGCTGTTTTTTTTTACGTCTCTCTCTGCCCTCTGCCCTCTGCCCTTGGGTCTCTGTCTCTGTTCTCTGTCTCTGTCTCTTGTTCTCCCCTTGTCTCTCTTCTCCCCCTCTCTCTCTCCCCCCCCTCTCTCTCTCCCCTCTCCCTCTCTCCCCCCTCCCCTTTTTCCCCTCCCTCTCTCTTTTTCCCCTCTCCCCCTCTCCCCCCTCTCTCTCTCTCTCCTTATCCCCCGATTAAATTTTAAACCTGTAAGTCCCCATTGGGAAATTTTAAATTTTTATAATACGGCATTTTTTCCCCAAAACATTTCAACACCCCGGGCCTGTTTGCGTCTAAAAAGCAGATCACCCAACTGTTTTCCCTTGAAAAAGTTAAAATCTGCCCCCGAGCCAAAGGTTCATCGGGGCCGGTGTTACCCCGGTTTTTTTGGCGTTAAGGACTGAGAGCCCAAACCCCCCCCGGGGATAGGACCCCAATCTATCGCGGGGTTTTAGCCCCAACAAAAAGGGCTACAACCCCTTTTTTAACCCCTGGGGGGGGTGAGAAAATAGCCGTAAAGTGCCTTTTCCAAGGGCAAACGCCATACCCAAAGCGGGATCAAACCCCCATAACCTTTACGATTTCCAACACCAAACCACAGACAAACAGCGGGGCCCTATTCCTATAAGGGGGAAAGTATAATTTTGTTAAACGGATCCCTGCCCAAGGATGAAAACGATCTCAATATAGTTTTCCAAAATTAAAAAAAGATTTTGAAAATAATTTTTTCACAATTTTTTTATCAGTTTACCCGGGGTCTAAAGGTAACACCCCCGTTGAAAGTTAAAAATCCCGGGGCGGAGTGTACGGTGGGTTTGAATCCCGTTGCCCTGCCCCATCCAAGACCATGAGTGGTAGTTTTGGGTGCAGTCCTTTTTGGATGAACGATAAACCCGGGTCCAGTGTGTTAACATAATTAAATTTTGCACACGTAAAAGAAAAAACGGCAACAAAAAGTTGTCTCTGGTAAACCCTTTTGTAGGGAAAAAAAAAAACTTTTGGTAGTGAAACAAAAAATAGTTCCAAAAAAGGAAAAAGAAAGCAAATTTTAAAGGGTGGGGCTGCATTTGTTGGGGGCGCGCCCCCCCTAAAGAGCAGCCCGAATTTTTCCCCCAGATAAATTTTGCTGTGACATAAAGTGGTAAAAAACTAATAACTAATAACTATATCACTAAAATGACAAAGCTTATAAAATGAAAAGGGTTTTAAAACCCCCCACGCCCTTCCTTCAAACCCCCCCCCCCCCCCCAAAACCTTAAAAGATAGCAAGAGTTACTTATAAATCTACAAAACCCCATTGTTTTAAACCCCTACCACAAACCACAATGAACAGCTATGATTTTAGCCCCCATTAATAGCTGTCTGAATGCCGCTGGGGTTTTTGTTTGTGTGTCAGGAAAAAAATCTACACTAGTGTACAAAAGAAATGGGGTGAGGGGGGGGGAAAACCCACAAAAAAAAAGAAAAAGGGGGAAAGGGGAATACAAGAGGAAAAATGAGGAAAAGAGGAGGATGAGGGGGGAGAAGGAAGAAGAGGAGGAGGAGGAAGGGGAAGAAAAAGGATCAGAAAAGGGGAGAAGGAGGAGGAGGAGAAGGAGGGGGAAGAAAAAAGAGGAGGGGGAGGAGGGGGAGGAGGGGAAAAGGAAAAGGAAGAGGAGGAAGAGGAGGGGGAGGAGGAGGGGGGAGGAGGGGGAAAAGGGGAAAAGAGGGAAAAGGAAAAGGGGGAGAAAAGGGAAAAGGGAGGAGTCGAGGAGAAGGAGGAAGGGAAGGAGGGAAAAGGGATGAGGAGAAAGAACAAAGGGGGAGAAGGGGGAAGAGGAAAGGGGGAAATTAAAGGTAGGCGTGGGAAAAAGGAATGGGTTTTGGTTGGGAAAGGCCCTTTTCCCTTTGGGGGGCAACATGGGCCCAAAGACTGCAAAAGGGAAAGCTTTTTTGAATGTGTTTTTGAGTAAATTTATGCAGTAAGGAAAATTTCATACCCTATTTTCTCTGTTTTTTTGTCCCCTTTCTGTTTGCCCCGTTTGGTATACTCCCTTTTTGGTTTTTTTCCTTTTCTCTTAAAAATTGGGGGTTTTAAACTTCCCTCATTTAATGTTTTTAAAGGGGAAGGAAGGACGGGGGCAGGTGTTTTAAACTTTTACCTGCCCAAAATGTAAACCCTGGTTTTTGGGTTCTTTTCCCAGCCCCGCACTTTCTTTCCCAGTTTGACGAAAAAATCGAATGAATGTCCCAAAATAAATTTGGATGAGGGCTATAAACCCAGGCCCCCTGTGCGAAGGGACGCAGAAAAATCCCTTGCGGAAAGTTAAAAAACCCCCCTTCCCCCCCTTTCGGAAAAGAGGCCCCTGTGTGGGCCGGGGGAGGCGGATGGGGCAAAAATTTTTAAAAACCGCATGAAAACAGGGTCCGGGGTTTAAGACACCATCCCTGAGGAAAAATCGGGGGGTTGTAGTCCCAGGGCGGCTCAGGGTTTGTAGGTATTAGGCAATTTCTGGTGGTCCTGCGACGGTACTGGAAACCTTCGTATCGGTCATTCCCTTTCCAATGGACATTCCGTGGCGTGGAGGGGGGGATCTGCGCATGGGTAACAGCTTGCCCACCTATTACCACCCAGTTTTTGTCTCTAAAAGATTAGAGCGCAAACTCCAATAATCCGAGACTGAGGGTGCCTATAAGTTGTAATGATAACATCACATATCTTTACACAGCGCAGCAGCAGCAAGCACCCAACACCACCGCAGAAAAGGCACAACCCCCAGCGCAGCAGCAGAGCAACAGCCACCTTTATCAGCAGCAGCAGCAGCAGCCATAGGTGTAAACCTTCTGTTCCCCCTGTCGGCTGCAGTTCCCTTTCCCTTTTAAAAATCCCTAATTCAACCTATTCCCGTTGGCCCCCGCTCTTTCTCTTTTTTCTGGTCCACGATCGGGAACGCCCTCCATCTCTCCCTTTGGCAAAAGCCTACATATGACATTTTTTAAATAACCTAAAGACCCCTTTGTTTCAACCTAAGATTTTTCCTTCTGTTTCCATCCCCTATTTGCCCTTTTTTTCCTTCAACATTTGAAATTCTCTTTCACCTGTCAAAAATTTTAAAACCCTCTATAAGTGTGTTGTGTGGTGTGTGTGTGTGTTTGTGTGTGGTGGTGGGTGTGTGTTGTGTGTGTGTGTGTGTGTGTGGTGTGTGTATGTGTGGGGGTGTGGGGTTGGTGGCCGCGGCGTGTGTGTTGTTGTGTGGGGTGCATTTGTGTGTTTGTGCGCGCGCCCCGGCGCACGCTGTGAGTGTGCTTTCAAAATTTTAGATTATTTTTGTATTGGTTGTTGTTTTGTTGTGAGGGTCGAGTGCAAGCGCTTTGGTTTGTTTTTAAAGAATTTGCGCTAAAAAATTCCTGTATTATTATTATTATCTTCATCATCAGTACGCAGCATCATCAATCATCATCATCACATCAGACAGCAGCAGCAGCGCAGCAGCAGCAGCAGCAGAAAGCAACAGTAGAACAGCAGCATTGTTGTTGCTATATCATACACACCCCTCCTTTATTCAAACATTAATTCATTTATGGGCGAAACAGTGCATACGCAAAATCTCACATAAGTGTTTTATGGGAAAAGGGTCTGAGAACTAAAATAACATGGGGTTATTTTGAAAGATTTTGCAATGAAAAAACCACACACACACACACACACACACACACACACACCAACAACAAAACCACACACACAAAACACACAACCCCCAAAAAAACACCACACACACACACCCCACACCACACACACACGCCGCACGCACGTACGCACCACGCACACACGACGCAACACCACAGCACACACCAAATGCGCACTCATCCCTCCCCCCGCCCCCCCCGCCCCCCCCCCCCCCCAACACACACACCAACACATACCTGCTTTTATGCCGTAACCACTTCTTTTGAAAAAAGGTAAACAATCACCACGACCAATACGCTTCTGGACACACCCCTTTTTTTTTACCCCAATACCCCCACTATTCGAAAAAGAAGATAACCTATATAAAAAACTTTTTGCCCTTGCAATGAAAGCTGTTAAATTGTGATTTTTATAAATGAGAAGTATTCCAGTTTTGAATCCCCAAAGAGGTTTGGTGGATGTGGTGTGTGTGTGTGTGGTGTGTGTGTGTGTGTGTGTGTGTGTTTGGGTGTGTGTGTGGTGTGTGTGTGTGTGTGTGTGTGTGGGTGTGGTGTGTGCGTGTGTGTGTATGTGTGTGTGTGTGTGTGGTTTTGTGTGTGTGTTTTTTGCGTGGGTGTGTGTGTGGTGGTGTGTGTTTTTTTGGTTGTGTGTGTGTGGTGTGTGTGGGGTCGGGGGGTCAAGTAAGTCAAGTAAGCAAGTCAAGTCGCGAAATTTTATTTCAGATGGTACATTGAGTAAGCATCGATTTGCTTTTATTCATCAAGCCCTTATGTGGGGGTGTTTGTTTTATTTTGTGGTGTGTGTGTGTGTGTGTGTGTGTGTGGTTGTGTGTGTGTGTGTGTGTGTTGTTCGGGGGGGGAGGGGTTTGGGGTAAACGTGAAATGGAGGGAATTAGGCTGAAGGTTGGGTGAGGAAAAGTCCTATGAGAGGAGAGGGAGAAAAGGGTAGACCCGACGTTTTATTATTCCCCTGGGATTTCTGTTTTAAAAAAACTCCCCGTGAGACTGGCCTTCTGGGGGGGTTTGTTTTGGGTTTTTTTTTTAAATAAGGGGGCTGTTTGCACAGTTTGGGGCACTGTTGTTGTTTTTGTTGTTTTTTTTGTTGTTATCGTCATC
>JASPKP010008388.1:0-11635 GCA_030674155.1 Stramonita haemastoma | reverse complement strand
TTTTGGTTTTTGGGGCCTGCCCGTTGTTTTTCTCTCCTTTTTTTTTCTTTCCTCTTTCCCCTTTTCTACCTTTTCCCTTCTTCCCCCCCCTTTTTTTCTTTTTTTTTTTTTGTTCTGTCTCTTTGTCTGTCTGTCTGTTCTGTTTCTGTTGTTGTATGTCTGTTGTTTTTTGTTGTTTTTTTGTTGTCTGTTCTTTCTTTCTTTTCTTCCTTTTTTTTTTTTTTTTTTCCCTTTCTTTTTTTTTTTTTCCCTTTTTCCCCCTTTCCTTCCCCCTTTTTTCCCTTTTTTTTTTTTTCCCCCAAAACCCGGGTCTCGGTTTTTTAAAATGAAAAAACTTTATGCAAAGGAAAAGAAAATTTTTTTTTGGGTTTTGCCAATTGTTTTTTTTTGGGCTTAAAAAAATTCCTTAAATTAAAAAATAAAACCTTCCCAACATTTGGTTTTCCAATTTTTGTCTAAATTTTTGGTTTTTAAATTGTTAAAATAATTTTTATTTTTTGGGGGGGGGATGTTTGGGTTTTTCCGGTTTTTTGGGGGGTTTTTGGCGGTGTTTTCCGCCGCCCCAAAGCCCCCCCCCCCAAAAAATCCCCCCCCCCCCCTTTCCACCCCCCCACCCCCCCCCCAAACCCCCCCCCAAATTTTTAAAAAAAACCGGAAAAAGAAAAAATTTTTCCCCAAAAAAATTTTTTTTTAAAAATTAAATGGGGGTTTCCAAAAATTTTCAAAAGCAGAAAATTTAAAATTTTTTGGGTGCCAAGGCTTTTTTTCCCCCGGGGGTTTTAAAACCCCTTTTAATAAACCCCTTAAAAAGGGGGATGGGTGGGAAAAATTTAAAAGGGTGTTTTGAAACCGAAAATTGGGGTTTTTTTTGGATACGATACATCAAACGTCCAGCCCCTTGGGAAAAGCGACCCACAAATTTAATGGGTAAACCCCGGGGGGGAAAAAGGGTTTGAAAATCCCCTCAATCCCTTTTTAAGGGTTATCAGGGATTTTGTTTTGAATCTGGGTTTAAAAAATTGGTTTTGTTAGAAAAATTGTTACACTTTGGGGTTTTGTAGGGAAATTTGGGTTATAGGGATTTTTGGGGCAAGGTTTTTTTTTTGGAAAAATTGTAAACCTTGGAATTAATCATTTTTTTTAAAATTTTGGGCCCCTTTTTAAAAAAAATTTTGGGGTTTAAAAAAAATGCAAAAATAAAGGATTTTTTGGGGGAAAAAAAGTGTCTTGTTACAGATGATCCTTTCGAAATTCTACAAAATCCATTACAAAAAATTCACCTGACACCGAAAAAATTCAATGTGTAAAGATAAGGCACACCATGAACTTGATCCAGTGACAATACAGCCAAGTGTGACCCCCCTTTGCTGAAAAAACCCCAATGCTACACTCAAGTCCACCCTTAGGATGAACCGACTGTGGAGTCAGGACATGCATGGGTGATGTGTCAGACAGCATGGTCAGCAGCAAAGAGTAATGTTACGAGATCCTTCCTGAACACGCCAGATAACCAAGAACAACCCAGCTGAGACACGGATGGCAGTGAGTTTTTTTCTGCAGTTTTGACATCCTGCATCAGACCCCTCACATACTTCATCTAAAGAGTGAGATATGACATACTCTGTGTTTTAAAATTACAATGCTGAAGCAGTGAGATATGCTTCTGCTGGTGATCACAAAATACAATCTGAAGAGTGAAAAATTTGCTTTCTGTATCCAAATAAACATGTGAACGGGGAGTTTACAATTTGCCCAAAATAAACCCAATGTAAGAGTAAAAGATTTGAATCCCCGATAAAACTTTAAACAATGTCTGTGAAAAATGTGGAGAGCATCCCGAAATTACATCTTTAAACAGCCCAATTTTCAACTGGGCAAAAGTCAACAGAGGTTTGCAGGGGGGGGAGTCTGTGAGCAAAAGTTTTTACATAATCAATAATTCACCCCAAAGGAACAAAAGACTGCGCTCGAGCTAAAAAATGGAAAAAACTGTTTCCCCAGAAGTAGGAAATAAACAAAATAATGTTGCCAATCCACAAAAGGACAAGTACATATATCCCCATTTTGTGAAAAATCATTTACTTAAGGTTCTTTGCTGCTCACATTCGAACCATAAGGAGGAAAGCCAGTGTGTACAGGGAAATGTGGAAACCCTTTTTAAAACAAATAATTAAAAGACAAATGCTTATCTAAGGACAAAAGCACAGCCGGGGCCTTTTGTGGAAAAAATTTTTCCCTGCAAATAAATTTAAACACAACCCTTTTTATCATAAGGACAAAAGCCCATGCTTGTCCATTTGTGGGGAAAATTTTATCAAAATCAATTTAAACAACACATGGGTATCCATACAGGGAAAAACCAACCTGTGCATTGTAAAAAACTTTTAACAAAAATCAAAATTTAAAAAAAAACACATGCTACCTACAGGGCAAAAGCCCAAACCCGCCCATTTTTGGGAAAACTTTAAAAAAAAAAACAAAATTTTAAAAACAATGCTTTCCATACCGGCAAAAGAAAATGCTGTGGGATGTGGAAAACTTCCCGCAAATCCCATTTAAACAGACACTTTTTATCCATCAGGAAAAAGCACATGCCTGTGCATTTTTGGGAAAAACTTTCAATCAAAAAAAAATTTAAACACACACTGCTTACATACAAGACAAAAGCCCTTCTGTGCCAATTTTTGGGAAAAACTTTAATAAAATCAAAAATTTAAAGAACATGTTAATCCATAAAGAAAAAAAGGCCTGCTGTACAGACTGTGGAAAAAATTTGATAAAAAATCAATTTAAACACAATAAACGGTTCAACAGAGAAAAGGGGTATTTTAAAAAAAAAAAATTTCCACACATATTTAACATGTTTACACAAATACCTTGTCCATTACTCTATACTTTTAAAAACTTCTTGGTAACCAAATAAATCTTAAAAAATTTTTTTTAGATGAGACTCAGATTTTTCCCTTTAACTCTTTTAAAAAATGAAATCCGGGGAGGAAAAAGTGTTTCATCATAAGGATGTGTAAAAAATACAATAAAAGCAAAAAACGTTTTATCAACACCGAGAAAGAAAAAAAGAAGAAATTGTTTTTTTAACAATAGTTAACATATTTTCTTTTCTTTCCTCTCTTTTTTTCCCCTTTCTTCCCTCTTTCCCCTTTTTTTTTTTCTCTTTTTTGTTTTCCCATTCTTTAATTTTACCCCAGCAACGAAAAAAACATTTCTTAAACTTTTTACAAAAACAGGTTTTTTTAAAACCAATTTCCTTTTTCCAGGAAAAAAAGGGGTGTTTTAAAAGGAGGAAAATTAAATGAAAAAAGTGAAATTGAAATCAGTGAATATCTTCACCTGATTGAACACAGAAAATAAGGATTGGGGTCTGATGTAATTTGCTTTTTTAAGCCAAAGTGGGAAAAATACAGTACATTTTTACCTTTTTAAGTTATCAAAGTACACACATGTTAAAATTTTAAAATATGGGTTAAAAAAAAAAAAAGCCATTTGGTTTTTCAAACAATTAATTTCGCTAAAAAATTTTTCCCCTTTTTTAGCTTTTTTTCTTATTATGTAAAAAAATGTACCTTTTTTAAAAAAATTTTAATCAGTTTTCAATCAAGAACTTATCGCACTAATTAAAACAGTACTTAGTGTGTTTTGGAATGTTTTTTTTTTCTTTTTTTTCCATTTTGGTGCAACTTTTCCTTAAGCATGTTTTTTTCTGCTAATGGGGGATTTTTCTCCGGGGAGTTAACCGTGGACTCCATCTCCCAAAAGCCCTTGATGGACTTAAAACCAAGGCCCATGTGAAAACGAGCAAAACATTTTCACATTTAAACCTTTTTTGCTTTTGTTAGGTAGCCATTGTGTGCCGTGGAAACAGATGAAAAAAGTTAAAAAATGAATAACACGGAACTGGTGTAAAAAGCATGAGTGCTTGTCCTTTATTTTTCCATTAAAGGGCAAAAAATAAAAAATATTTTTCCTGTAAGCATATCTTCTATTCCCAGAAAATGTGAAAAAATACAATGCTTCGTATCCAGTGTTTTTCCCCAAAATAATAACTTGCAGAAAAAGAAATATTTGTAAAATTTGTAAATTTTTGTTTCAAAATTTAGAAAAAGAGTAAAGGGTTTTTAATGTTATATTTGTTTTGCCTTAGTTTCTGAAAAGTGTATTTTGATCATTTTATTTATTATTTGCCCCCCCTTTGTCTTTTATATTTATGTTCTAGAATAAATGATTTTTTACACCATTTTTTTTTATTAAAAGTATGCTGTGTTTTCCTTGACCTTTAGGAAATAATGTCTCGTGTGTGAATGCAAAATTTTAAAGAAGGTTGGTTATAAAAAAAGTGTGTTGTGTCATGGGTTTTCACGGCTTTTTGAGAGTACTTGGATGTCCATATTTTTTAGACAATAAAAATTTTCCTTCCTTTTTTCAAAACCTTTTATGTCATTTTGTTTTTAAAATTTTGTTCTTTTGTTGTGTTCAAGCACTTTTTTTGCAACAACATTCAGCTCTCTCTTTTTTGGTTGTTCCCCGACTACCTGTCTGTTTGGGGTGTGTGTGTGTGTGTGTGTGCATGCCTGTGTTTTTGGTTTTTTTTGTGTCTTTTTGTGCTTTGTGTTTGGGTTTTTGTTGTGTGTTTTTTGTTTTTGTCTGTGCCGTTGTTTTTTTTTTGGGTTTGGGTTTTTTTGTTTTTTTTTGTTTTCTCGTCTTTTTCTGTCTCTGTCCCTTTTTCTTTTCTTTCCTTCTTCTTTTTCTTTTTTTTTTCTTCTTTTTTTTCTTTCCTTTCTTTTTCCCCCCCCCCTTTTTTTCTTCCTTTTTTCTCTCTTAAATGCTGTGTGGGACGCACCATACACACAAAAAGAATACACATTCCTTTTTGAGCATACACCCCCATTACACACCCCCCAAAACACAAAACACAACACCCACACACACACACACACCACACCACACAAACACACACACAAACAAAAAAACAACAAGCCCCACATGCATTTTTCACTCATCACTCCCCCAACACACACAACCCAACACCCCCACACACAACCACACAAAAACACCACACAAATACACACAAAACACAAACCAACCACTCACAACACCACACACCACACAAAAACCCACCCCACAAACCCCACACACAAAACACAAAAACAAAAAACTCAAACTTTTTAAAAAAAATGAATACAAAAAAAAAAAAACACAGCACCACACACACCAACACACAAACCACACACACAACACACACACAAACACACACACACACACACACCCCCAACAAACACTCACCCCCAAAAACTTGTCTGCTTGTTAATTTTTCACCAAAAGATACAATTTTAAAAAAAAAGCCACTGTTTAGGGGTTTTTACACCTTTTGGGCAGTATAAGGTCGAGGGGTTTTTCCCATAAGCCCCCGGGATTTACTTCCACCTTGAAAAGTTTGGGAAAAAAACTGTCCCACTTTTTGAGCTTTCATCCCTTTCAGTTTGTTTTTTGAGAGTGTTATAAAATACCTGGCCACCTTGAGGTGTCTGTATTCCACAAATTGCTGCTGTTTTTTCTGCTGTGTGCTTGCCCACTCTCTAACTACTTCCCTTTTTTTACTGTGCTGCTGCTACTGGCTCTGCCTGCTGTTTCTCTCTCTATCTCTCCCCTTCCCCCTTTTTTTTACTACTGCTATATTTGTACTACTTCTCCTCAACTTTGCCCCACTATTTTAAAATTATAAAAATAAAAAAATTAAAAACCCGATCTAATCAACGTAATTTTTTTTCCCTATCAAAAACGTAAAATGCCTCCAAAACTCCTTCCCTCACAACTCAAACACAAACACAAACCACACCAAAATAAAACAACAACACACACACCACACACACAACCACCAACAAACAACACCACACAAACACACACCAAACACACACCAGAGGTTTTAAAATGCTCCCCTTTTTGTGAAAAATAGGCCATATGTGCCCCGTAGGAAAGATGGCAAGATTTAAAAAACTGATAACAAGGGACTGGATGTAAAAAAGCCATGAGTGCTTTTTTTTATCATCTCAATATTAAAAAAATAATAAAACACACACATACCCCAAAACAACACACACACCAAAAAACACACAAAAAAAAAAGATAATAATAATAATTTTAATAATAAAATAATAATAATAATAATTTTGATTTTGATAGGTAATAATAATTAAGATGATTTAGGATAAAAATTTTAATAGATAATGAACTTTTTATGGGGGAATGGAACTTTCAGAGAAAAAAAAGTGAAAGAATCCTTTTCATCTTTTTATTTTTTATTTATTTTTTTATATAAATAACCCAATTCATTTAAAGGTTTTTTTAAATCCAGTTGACTTTAAAAATGCATTTTCGACCCCATTTACAGAGGGTAATGTCCCCTTTTTCCCCTTTTTACAGGGGATGTTCTCAGCCCATACGGGGGTTTAAAAGGGGTTTTTTCCCCCTGGGAATGGGCTATCTGATGGAAAAAAGGCACCATGACATCTCTTTTTTCCCTTTTAAATGAAACCCCTTTTTGAAAATGTTAGTTCCCTTTCATGGTGTGTACACTTAGTCTGTTGTGAGACACGACTCTTTCATCAGCCACTTACTGGCTCACCAGTTAAAAAATCAATATGGATAGGTGATTTTTGCTTTGGTTCTCTTTTTTTCCTGTGTCTTCTGTGTCTGTTTTTTATCTGTATGTCAGTCAAATCATTTTTTTTTGTCTGTTTCTTTTTCTTTTTTTTGTCTGTTGGTCTGTCTTCTGTCTGTTTTTGTCTGTCTGTCTGTCTTCTGTCTGTCTGTCTGTTTTGTTTTTCTGTCTGTCTTTTTCTTTTTTCTTTTTCTTCTCTCTCTCTCTTCTCTCTCTCTCCCTCCCTCCTCCCCCCTCCCTCCCTCCCCCCTTTTCTCTTCTTCTTTTCCCTTTTCCTTTTTTCTTCTTTTTTTCTTCTCCCCTCCCTCCTCTCCCTTTTCCTTTTCTCTTTTCTCTGTCTGTCGTTGTCTGTCTGTCTTCTTCTTCTTCTTCTTCCCCTTTTCTTCTGTCTGTCTGTTGTTTTTGTCTTTTTTTTTCTTTTTCTTCTTTTTTCTTTCTTCTTCTTCGTCCTCTCTCTCTCCTTCTTCTCTCTCTCTTCTCTCTCTCCCCCTCCTTTTCTCTCTCCCCCTCTCTTCCCTCTCTCTCTCCCCCTCTCTCTGTATTTTTTCTTTCAAAACCTCTCTGTCTCTTCCTTGTCATATCAATGAAAAAAAATTTCCATGACAAGAAGAAATCTGTTATTTTGTAATTGTTTTTTACCAATACGTTTTTTTTTTCCTAAAACCATACCTCGGGGGAGATCTTAAAGACTTTTTTTTCCCCAAATTTGTTTTCCATGGGATTCGATATTCTGGCAAAGTTGGTTTTTAAATTTTTGATTAAATAAAGCAGTTACCTTTTCTAAGCAAAAAACAGATAATTTTGGTAAAAAAATTTTAAAAAGAAAAAATTGAAATACAGTGTGCAAACATACAAGGGGAGGGGAACACACAGACACCAGCACACACACACAACCAAACCCCCCAACCCCACCACACACAACACCCCCAAATAATCAAAACAAACTAAACACACCACCCCCAAACACCCACACCACCACACAAATCTAGCCCAAACAAAAAAAAACAAAAAAAAAATGTTTTCAAAACTACAGTTTCTTTTCCCCCATAACATATATGATAAAGACATACAAAATAAATTAAATATTACAAATTTTCATGAAATTTGCAGATGTCTTCAGGGTGCCCAAGGCACCCTATCTAAAAACCCTGGCCCCCCCAACCGTCGAAATCACATGAAGGATTTCCCATACAGGGGGCTAAATGTGGCATGGGAAATTCAAAGGGGTGTCCCTTTGTCACAGTCTGCCCCACAGTCTGGTCAGTTTGCACGTCCTGAGTACATAAAACACGCCCACCCCACCTCGGGTCACTATGACTTACCCACCATATACCATGGGACACCCACATTTGGGGGGCAATGGGTATCATCGGAAAACCCCCTGTGCAATGCCCCCCCATACTGCAACATGGTTGTACATCTGGATGTTGTATGAACACTGGATGTGTGCTGAAATCTGGTGTTTGTATGACCACACTGGATGTGTGCAGACCATTGGATGTTGTAGGAGCTCTGGGTGTGATCATGGGCATAACTGGATGCATGGGCTGAAAAATTTGGAAAATGATGACCACTTGGATATGTGCAGGTAAAATGGATTTTATAACAATCGTTGAACACAGTATGTAATAGATGTCTGTGTAACTCACTAATGAAAAGAATAATACTTTTTGGATTATGAGTGAGCCAAAAATGTCCTTGTTCCAGAGGGTTCTTTCAAAAATTTACATTTTTCCCATTACAAATAAAAACTGATCATTTTAAACTGACACGGAAAATTCAATGTGTAAAAGATAAGGAAAAACCCATAAACTAGATACAGTGAAATACACCCAAGTGTGACCCTCTCTCTGAAAACAAAAGGCTCCTCAAGTCAACTCTCTAGGACTGAAAACGATGGGAGTAAATGGACATAAAAGGGTGATTGCAGCAGCCAGGGTCGCAGCAAAGATAATGATATCCGAGATCTTCCCATGAAACGGGCCAGAAAACCCACGGGGAACCAACCAGCTGCAGACCGGATGGCAGTGGTTCTTTCCCTTGCAGTATGACAAAAAATTTCATCCAGCAGTTTCCCATACATACAATGCTGAAGCAGTGAGATATGCATACTGGGGTTTTGATTCCACTAATACAATGGGAAGGTGTAGATATGACATAATGGGTGATCCACTACAACAATGCTGAAGCAGTGAGATATGACATCATTTGACCCACATAATAAATGCTGAAGCAGTGAGATAGAATCATTTGACCCCACTACATACAATGCTGGAGCGGAGATATGACATCATGCTGGTGAAACATACTACAATTTCTGAACAGGAGAATGAATAAATCTACTGACCCAAATACTATACCACTATACAAACAGAAGTATTAAAAAAACAAGTTCCCCAGAAGAAACCTAGCCACACAGTACGATTTGGGTAAAGATTTTCAGTAATCACCCAATTCAAAAAAAAGGTGTTTAAAACCCAGTCGTGAAATTGGTGGCAGGTCAGCAAATTATCTTTAAAAACAGCCCACTTTTTTCAATGGGCAAAAGTCAGAAGAGTGGCAAAGGGGTGAGTCATGGAGAAAACGTTTTTTTACATATCAATCCATTCATCCCAAGGAACAAAGCCCGCTCCCTCGAGCTTGAAAAAACTGTGAAAAACTGTTTCCCCAGAAGTCAGGTAAAAAAAACATAATTGTATGCAATCCACAAAGGCAAGTCACAAAATTGCCATTTTGTGAAAAATTTTTAGCTTAAGGCTTCTTTGCGTGTCATTTTTGAACCCCATACAGGAGAAAGAAAGTGTGACAGATGTAAAAAGTTTTTTTTAAAAAGGTTTAAAAAAAACACATGTAACCCATACAGGACAAAAGCCACATGTGGTGTAAAAGACTGGGGGGAAAAAAAGTTTTTAATGACAAAGGGGAAAAATCTAAACACAATGCTTATCCATACAGGAAAAAAAACCAAGCCTGTGCATTGTAGAAAAACTTTCGCCCAAATCAATTTAAACACACACATGTTTCCCATCGGGCAAAAGCCCGGGCTGTCCATTTGGGGGAAAAATTTAAAATCAAAAAATAAAATTTAACAACACATGTTATCCATACAGGGAAAAGCCAACCCTGTGCCATTTGTAAAAAAATTTAGCAAAATCAATTTAACAAACACATGCTTTATCCTACAGGACAAAAGCCATTCCCGGGCCCATTTGGGGGAAAAAAAACTTTTAAAACAAAAAAAACCATTTAAACAAACACATGTTTACCATACGGGGACAGCCCGAATTTTGAAAACTTTCAATAGAATCAAAGTTTAAAAACAAAAATTTAATAACAGAAAAAAAAACATACCTGAAGCCCGGGGGTGGAAAAAAATTTTTATAAAAAAAATTTAAAACCTTTAACCAACCAAAAGGGGTTACACAAGAGGAAAAGATTTTTAAAAAAATCACAGATATAAAATGTTTTACACAAAAAAACCCCCATTAAATTTTATCCACTTTTAAGAATTTTAGGTAACCCAAAAAATCTAAAATTTTTTTTATAGATGCAGACTCGGGATTTTTTTTAACTCTTCAAAAAACCGAAATCTCGAGAGGAAAAAAGGTTTTCTCATCAAGGATGTTTTTAAAACTAAAAAAAAAGAAACACTTATTATCTACGGAGGTCAGACAAAAAGACAGAAAGGGGAAAAAATTGTTTATAACAATCAGATAACATGATTCTTTTTCTTCTCTCTCTCTCTTCTCTCTTTCTCTCTCTTCTCTCTCTTTCCTCTCTCTCTCTCTCTCCTCTCTCTCTCTCTTCTCTCTTTTCTTTTCTCTCTCTCTTCTCTCCTCTTTTTCCCTTTTTTTCCCCTTTCTTCTGTCTTTTTTTCTTTTTTTCTTTTTGTCTGTTGTCTGTCTGTCTGTCTGTCTTCGTTTTTGTTTTAGGAGGGGAAGATCACTGTGTTTGTTTTTTTCATTTCTCTTTTCATTATTTTTTAACATGTAGTTTTACTGTGCAAAAATGTTTTGGGTTTTTTTTTTTAGTTTAACGCCGCGCATTGTTCTGATTGATTTCTGTCTTGTTTATTCCTTTACATTATACCCACAAAAATAAAACATCTGTCCCCCCTTTCTCACAAACGGTTTTTCAACACATTTACTACTTTTTTTCCAGTTGTAAAAAACAGGTTGCTGTGTTTTAGGCAGGTTTAAATGATAAAGTGACAAAAATGGAATCAGTGAAATATCTTCACCTGATTGAACACGAGGAAAAAAAAGGGTTAGGTCTGATTAATTTCTTTTTTTAAGCACTTTTGTAGGTAAAAAATAATAAATTTTTTTTTTATTAAATTATCAAAAGGTACACATGTTTAAATCTAATAGGGTTTTTTTTTTTAAAAAAATAATAAAGCCGATATTTGAGTTTTTTTGCAACATGTCATTTACTGCTGAAAAATTGAGCCCCCTTTTCATAGCTTTTTCGCTTATTCCCATGTAAAAAAATGCCCCTTCTTCAAAAAAAATTTTAAAACAGTTTTAAATCCAAAAAACTTTTTCTCAGACATAAGCTTTAAAAACAGTAGCTTGGGTTTGTTTTTGAATGTGTTTTTTTTTTATTGTTTCCCTTTCTGCGTAGCAAATATTCCTTAGTCAGTATTGTTTTGATACATGAGGGGATTTTTCCCTGGAGTTACATAGTGTGATCCACTTCCCAAAAGTCCTTCAGATGAGATTAAAACCAAGGGGCCCATGTGGGAAAATGCAGAACATCTTTTTCACATTTAAATCCTGTTTGCTTTTCGAAGAGTAGGGCCTTTTTGTTGGTGGAAACAGATGACAAGATTTAAAAAAATGATAAACCGGGAACGGATGTAAAAAAGCCGGAGTGCTTGTCCTTTATCCTCCATATAAAAGGGGCAATTAAAAATTAATCTGTAAGCATATTTTTTCTATTTACCAGAAAATGGAAAAACAA
>JASPKP010008387.1:0-11636 GCA_030674155.1 Stramonita haemastoma | reverse complement strand
AAAATTTTTGTCTTTTCCCCAGATGGTCATTGAATAAAATTGTTTGGGTTTTTACTCAAGCCATCAAATCTAAGGAAAATAACTCAAACAAAATACAAAAAAAAAACCTCCCCCCTAACAAAAAAACAAAAAAAAACCCCAAACATTTCCCCAAAACATTAATTAACTAAATGATTTAAACAGCCTGTGTGTGTGTGTGGTGTGTTGTTGGGGTGGGGTGTGTGTTTTTGTGTGTGGTATGGGGGTTGTGCGTGCCCTGCGTGCTGCGTGGTGTGTTGTGTGGGGGTGTGGGGCCGCCGGCGGGCGGTTTTGGTGTGTGTGGTGTGTGGTGTGTCGGGGGTGTGTGTGTGTGGTTTAGTGTGTGTGTGGTGTGTGTTGTGTGTGTGTGTGTGTGTGGTGTGGTTTGTGTGTTTTGAGATATTTTTCGTTATCTTTTGCCTTGCCTTAAATTTAAAAGCAAGCGAAATAACGTAGGGGAAAACCTCGCTCAAATACAATCAGCGTTAACTTAATGAAACAAAATACCTATCAATTTTTTTTCATTAAAAAAAAAAAAATTGTGTACGGGTTTTTCCTATGAGGCGAAAGAAATCAAAACTGACTTTGTAAATTTGTGATGGAAAAGTTAAGCAGTCACCGAGACTATTATTAGATTAAATAAATGTTTTTGGATAGTTTTAAGCCCGATATGTGAAAATTAAATTTTTCGTTATTTAAGGGGAAAATGGTAACTTTTTTTGGTTTTGAAGTCTTTGACAGGTTGTTTTTTTATTGATTTTATCGGGATTTCTTTAGATTAAAGATGGAAAAGGTTTTATTTACTGTTTATCGTTTTGATCCAACTAGTTATCTTTGTGAAATGTGGGCTACTCCCCAACCCCATTGTTTAAAAAAAAAGATCCCGTCTGCATGTATGTTTTTGGGCAATGGGTGGGTTTTATTTTTAAAAAATTTTGTTAAAAAACTTAAGGTTGCTGTGGGTTTTTTCACGTGCTTGAGAAACTGTGTTAAGGGGAACAGGTGTCGCCGCATATCAAAAACGAAATGAAAACACGTTTTCCTCTAGCTCAAAAATTTTCATTCTCAAAAAGTACTGTTCTTTTGTTTGCTTGTGTAGTGCTTTTTCACTTTCTTCTTTTTTTTATTTGGGAAATCTTTTAGAAAAATTTTTCTGTGTGTGTGTGTTTGTGTATGCGTGCATGGTTATGTGTGCATTCCAAAAGTTTATTTGGTAGTGTTTTTATGTGCGTGTGTGCGCGAGCATGTGTTTATGCGTGGTGTACATTGGTATGTTATGTATGTGTCTGTGTACGTGCGTATGAAGCGCGTGGAAAGTGGGCGCGCGCGCAATGCATGTGTGTTGTGTTGGGGTGTGTGTGTGTGTTTTGTTGGTGTGCGGGGGACGAGTGTTGCGTTGTGTGTGTGCCCGTGATCTGCACGAGCTTTCTTACGTCTGCATGTTTAAGCAAGCATAAAATTTCTGTTTTGTTAACTAATCCAAAATTTCGTTGTTTCCAGGAGCCTGGGGCCCCTGCACCAGGGGTTTGACGCGATGGACCCAAAGGGTGGAGGGGAGATCGTGACCTTTTGAGGTCAGGTCCGCATTTTAAACCCCCGGCCCCTTGTTTGCCCCTTCCTCCACCCCTCCCCCTCCACTCTTCCGCCGCTGCGTCAAGCGCTGCGGGCTTCCAAAGGAGAGGGCCCCGAAGGGGCCCCCTTTAAACCTTCATAAGGACAGTGCTATGTCGAACATGTTATGCGAATTTCAGAAAAAGATTGGAACATGAGTCAGGGCTCCTCAGTCCCAGAAAAATTTGGTAGGAGGAATAACGTAGAGAGACCTTAAAGGAGGAAATGAGGGGGTTTTCCCAATCGTCCCGATCGTCTGTTGGGGAAATCTTAGAGAGCTTTTTTTGGGGAAATTTTATCAAAAAAGCGTTGGTTTTAAAAATTTTAACACTGTTGTCAGGAAATGATTTCACAGTCTTAGTGAAAAGTGTCAAGAGCTTTCCGGGACGTTACCACGAACCCCCAAACCCCCTATGATTTAGGCAGCCCCCAGAAAGGCTCGTGGAAAGGAATTTTAGATGCCAACAATGCGGAAGGTGTTGCAGGATTTAGATAAGGTCCCCTCAAAAGAAAAGAACAGTGGTCAATCCCTCAGCAAAAATGATCCAAGAAATGTTTAAAAAAGACAGTAGTGCAACAAACAAAAAACAGAAATGATCTACAACACAAAAAGAAATTCCACACGAGCAAAGCAACAGAAGCACAAAAAAAAAAGAAGACTTCGTAGGATGTAGTAAAGCTGGGCAAATGGGAACAATAAAAAAAATTTGCCGGGCGTACAAAAAAGGGGGAACAAACAGAAGAACGCGTGAGCTATAGTGCCTTTTTAAAGCGCAAGAACCAGTCAGCAGAAACAAACGCAACAATCACCATCTTGATTTTGGCAATACCTCGAACTCATGACGTAAACCTTTTTGAAAAAGTAAAAAAAACCCAAAAAAAAAAAAAACAACCCAAAAAAAAAACAAAAACCCCCAAAAACAAAAAAAGAAAAAAACAAAAAAAAAAAAAAAAAAAAAAAAAAAAAAAACCCCCAACAAAAATTTTCGCCCTCGGGAAAATCCTGTATCAAGAAATTTTTTGCGGATTCGGTATCAGAAGTTCAAGAAAAATTTTTTTCTTCCCGAAAATTTCCCGAAAGATGGTAAAACGGAAACTTTAAAGAAGCATTGAACAAAAAACCGCCGAGCAAACAGGCCAGCAAACATGGACATTTCCCGAAAACACCAGAGCCAGAAAAAACCGAAAGAGAAGTTTCTGCATCAGACCTGCGGAGGGAAAAACAGTGGCCAGAATGCCGGAAACCACGGATCTCAAAAAATTTAGCGAGGTGGGGAAAGACGCTTCGGGGAAGGGAAAGAAGGGGAGGCAGACCCTTCTGTTTGGCACGTGCAAAGGGGGATGAAAAGGGAGATCAGGGGACGTGACGTGGAATTGGGTCGTCCCCTTGGAGCTCTTGTCGCCAGCGCCTGGCGCCTTTCTGCGGCAAAACGCGGCGACGTCCCCGCCAGGTGAATCGAGAGGCGGGGAACGGGCGACCTGTGGCACCTCCCTCTGCGCCAGCGGGGAAAATCCAAAACCCCCCCAGTTCCGCCCTGCGAGTTACAGTGAAAAACAGGCTGTGTCGTCCGCTCTTCCCGTTTGGGCCCCACCCCGGACGCCACGTGTCGCTGACCAATCGCAAGAGGCCCGGAGATGTGGTCCCCCCTGGGACACAGGGGAGCACTCCCCCTCCTTTTTTTTAAAAATGTGCCGTGTGGAATTGTTCTAAAACCTTCACCTACCGCCTTGGGGATGGGGGGGGGCCTTGAAAGTGAGGGGGGACCTCCCCAAAGACTTCACCTCCCAGTGATCGGCCACCGGCCAGGGAGATCGTCTGCCTCGCAGCAAAGGGCCCATCGTTACCCCCCCTGAGGTAAGTCTTAGGCGCCTTAGAATTTCCTCGACAGGTGGAAAGGGAATTTTAAAGGTGAAGGTCCCCCATAACCTAAAGTCATGTGGAGTGAGACTCAGAGCCCTCAGGTTCTACTGGGTCCAGATATTTAGGGCGTTGCCCTGTGCCCCCTCGCTGCTTTACCTTCCCTGACCCTAAAGAGACAGGTACCTTTTAAACAGCGGGGTACTGGGGAACTGTAAAAAAGCCAAAGGTCGCAAACGTCACCCTCCAATTGGAAAACCACGTCATGCTGTTAACCTTAGCTTGGGGAAAGCGGTGCCCTCCCACGAGTCACCCCGTCCCTACGAGAGTTTAAAGGGATTTTAAAGCTGACAGGACAGACAAGAAAAAAAAACTTATAAAGAAAAATGCACATGTCGAGGTTTTTTAAAAAAAGGGGGTTATGATTTTCCCAACGCCGATGATTCAAAATACAATGCTAGCTTTTAAGTATTTTAAAAATGATACAAAAAAAAATTTTTTTTTCAAAATAAGTCACTTCTTTCTGTTATTTGTCTGTTACATTAGTTATTTGCCAAAAATATGTCAATCGTTTTTTTAAATCGTCTGTTGATTTGTCTGTCTGCATTTTTTTTACCCTTTTTTCAATGTTTTTTTTTTCGAATCCTGCGATTTGGATGCTGTTCACGGTTGTCTGTCTCTTTGTTGTCTCTATTTGTCTGCTGCGTTGTCATCTATCTATCTATCTATCTATTATCTATCTACTATCTTCTATCTATCATCATCTATCTATCAAATTATTATCTATCTGTCTGTCTGTTGTCGTCTGTCTGTTGTCTGTCTGTTGTCTGTCTGTCGTTGTCTGTTATCTATCTATCATCTATCTTCATCTTCTATCTTTCTATTACTTGGTTGTCCTGTTTGTTGTCTGTCTGTCTGAAAAATGGGGGGGTTTATCAGAAAAATAAGCTCCCACACACGCGCGCGCGAGCCCGCCACAGCACCACGACGCACCGCCACCACCACACAACACAAACCACACACACACACACACAACACACACACACACAAAAACGATAGAAGGAGGGGGATATAGACAGAAACAAGGGAAGGATAGAAATGGGCATTTTCTTCCCACAGAATTTCAGAAAATTGGGATGCTGTGCATTGAAAGGGCTCCCGGGAATCCACAGGATAAGCGCGAATTTAATTCTACCTAACAAATTATGAGTCTTTCTTTTTGTTTTTTTAACCAAAAGCTCTATCTTTTGTTTCAAACACTAAAAAAAAGATAAAACTTTGTTCATCCCATTATATAATTTTATATATATATTATATAAATTTATTTTTAAAAAATATTTTTATTAAAAATATATAAATTTTTTATATATATAATTAGTATTTTAATTTTCTCTTATCCAAACCCCTAACTTTTCATTTTTTGCAAAAAAACTACTAAAAGTTTTTGTTGACCCAAAACCCAAATCCTTATTTTCCCTTTTGCCAATTTTTCCACAGTTTATTTGTTGTTCCCACGAACACGTAGTAAGGTTGGGTTTGGGGGGTTTTTTTTTTTGTTTTGTTTTTTAAAACGATATATTTTAATTTTCTCTTTTTAATGTAACCCACTTATTTTTCTTTAACCAAAACATTAAATTTTTCTATCAAACCCCCCTTAAATTTATTTTCCGGTACCAAAAGCTATTTTTTTGTTCCCCAAATTTTTTCAATGTTCTCCCCAAATCTTGTTTCCACCCGACTTCCATTTAAATTTTCATACATAGATTTTGGGTTATTTTTCTCTTAAACTTTTTTAAGTGTTTGTTCGGGTTCTAGAAACCTTTAAATCGGATTTTTTTTCTTACCCAACCAAAAGGGGTTTGTTTTGTTTTTTTTACCGGCCTACAAGTTTTTTCTTATTGATTAAAGCCTCAGTTTATTTTTTTTCTACCGAAAATTACATAAAAATTTTTTTTGGGGTTTAAAAATTAGATAAAGATAAAAGTGTAAACCCATGGGTTTTGGGAGCAAGGCGTCAGAGCCCTCAGTTTCTTTGGGGGCCAGATTTGAGGGTTGTTTTTATTCCTCCCCCTCGCTTTTTACTTTTCCCCGACCTAAAGAGGGAGGTACCCTTTAAGATGTGTGAACTGGGAACTGTACAAAGGTGGCAAACATCCCCCATGCGGAGAAATATACTCATGTGCTTAACCTTTATGGGGGAGTAGTTTTTTTGGTTGTGATTAAATTAACCCCCCAGCGGGATTTCGATTGGGAGTGGGGAGAGCCCGTTTGGCCCCCTTAGAAATCCCATTCCGTTTCTTCCTCAGTTCCAATCTATTGTTTTCTTACCCAAAGGGGAAAGTAGTTAATTTTTTTTGCAAAAAAACCACGACACAATTTTTTAATGCGGGTCAAATTTATTCTTGTTTAAAAGAAATTTTTTAATCCTGTGTGTGAGAGAAGAATTATTTTTTTGGGTTTGCCAAAAATTTTGCGGATTTTTATTTGTTTTAAAATGCACAAATCTAAAAAATTTTTAAAAGAGTTAGGGGAAAACTGCCTCTTTTCTAAAAGGGCAAATATGTTTATCATTTTTTTGCACTTTCCCTTCTTGTCCCACTCTTTTAAAATTTCCCCTTTTGCTCATTAATTGATCAATTTCTTTTTTAAAACGGGCACCCCAACGGATTCTTTTCGCTCAAAAAAGCAGTTTTTCGGCCCTTTTTAAAAACCATCTATCTATCTAACACTTATCTGGCGCGTGGGGCACCATAAAGACTTGAAAACCGTTCCACCTTCCTTCTCTTTTTCTGCCTTTCTCAAATTTTTTTGGAGTTAGGCCTTCCACTCCTGATGTTGTCCTCCCATCCTTCCTTGGTCTCCCTCTGATAACCACAAAATCCTTTAAACTTGTGGTAGGGATCTTTATTCTTCAAAAATTGCTCCCCCCCGGCTCAAAAAAAACCCCACATATCCCTTATTTTTGGGGTGTGGAAGATAGGTTATCGTTCAGCGCTTTGCATCTTGATAGATTTCCCCCTTATACCTTTTTTTGTAGCATCTATTCATGGCTCGCTTGCCTTGCATTTTTCGTTTTTTTCATCTCTTTGTTGGGGGAGGTTTTGGGGTTGGGGGGGAGGGCAAAGGGGAAAGGGGGAAGTTGGGAGAAAAAACGCATAATTATGTGTAAAAAAAAAAGGGTGTGTTTATTTAGATTAGGGGGAGAAAAATATATCACGCAAAGTGTCCTTATTTTAAAAACAGATTGTATATGGATGGATGGATGGGTTGTATTTGTATGGATGGATGGAAGAATGGGGGGGTGGGTGGATGGATGGTGGATGGATGGTGGAAATGGATGGATGGAGGTGGATGGGTGGATGGGTGGATGGATGGGGAAAGGACTGTGTGTATGTGTTGTATTTTGTGTACGTGTGGTATTTTTTACAAAGTCACATTTGGTAAATGATAGAAAGATAGTAATAGATAGACGATAATAAAAAGATGATAGAAGATGATAGATAGATTTATAGATTTATGATAGATAGATAGATAGATGATAGATAATGATCTTGAAGGTGTAGGTAACAGGAGACAGGGAGACAGAAGATAATAGATAGATAGATAAAGATAATAGATAGATAGTAGATAGATAGATAGATAGTAGATAGTGGTTGCATGTATGTTGTATGATGTATGATGCTTTTTTGTAGTATGAAAGTATGTATTTTTATGTATGTTGTATGTATGTTGTTTGTATGTAGCATGTTGTATGTATTGTGCATGTAGTTTTTTACATGGCATGTATGATTTATGTTTGTATGTATGTATGTATGTAGTTGTAATGTATGTAGTTGTATGTATGTATGTATTATGTAGTATGTTGTAAAGTATGTATGTTGAATTTTTAAATGTAGTTTTTTGATGATGCATGTATGATTATGTATGTAATGTATGTATGTATGTATTTTTATGATGTTTGTATGTTGTATGCATTGATGCATGCATGCAGCATGCTTTAATGTAGTATTATGTAGTATGTTTATGTTGTATGAATGTTTTGTATTATGTAGTATGTATGTATGTATGTTGTATGTATGTATGTTTTAGTATGTAATGTGTGTGTGTGTGCGTGCGTGGTGCGGGTATGTAATTTGTATTATTAGTTGTATGATGTATGGTATGTATTATTTTTAAATGTAGTATGTATGTATGATGTATGTATGAAATGTATGTATGTATTGTTTTGTAGTGTTGGTGTGTGTATGTCGTTGTTTTGTACGTATGTAGAAATGTACGTGGTAGGCGGGTGGTAGGTGGTGGTAGGTAGGCGGGTAGATTGTTCACGTCTTTGGGTATTAGCTTTTACTTTATACGGGTAGGTAGGTTTGCGTTGTTATGGGTAGGGTTAGTGTGTGGTTGCACGTAGATAGGGGTCAGCTGCATAGTTGATGGAGCATGTTAGGTTATAAATTTTACACACGCTAACTATTTTTCAAAAAACCCTTTCCCACCTTCCCAAAATTCTTCATGCCTACAAAAAGTTCTCCACCGAATCATAGGAAAATTGAAAAAAAATTTTTTTCCTCTTTTGTCCTATCCATAAGAAACGAAACAACTGTTTTATACATTTTTTTTTATACAACTCAACATATTCCTTGACAGCCAGTTGAAACAAAAAAGCGAACTTCCCCCCCCAAAAAAAAAGGTTTTCCAGACTTCCCTATAACGATAAATTCCAGGGAGCGGGGTGAATGGGGGCCTTTAGAGGGCGACGGGCACCAGGACTTGATCTTGCCCATTTGACTTTTCCGAACCAAAAACAAAGGTCTATGTGGTGTGTTGCTACAGGGATCTTTAAGAGAGTGGGAAAAGTAGGAACAAGTACTTAGGTTTTTTAAAAAAAACAATTTTAAAAAAAAACCTAGAGGAGAGGTGGGAAGAGAGGGGAAAAAGGGAGGGGGAGAGAGGAGATGGGGGGGAGGAGGAAAGAAAGGGGGGGTGGAGGAGGGGAAGGGAGGGGAGAGGAAGGGAAAAGGAGGGAGGGGGGGGAGAAGGGAGAGAGAGAGAGGGGAGAGGGAGAGAGAGAGAGGAGAGAGAAAGGAAGGGGAGAGGAGGAGAGGGGGGAGAGAAAAGAGAGAGAGAGAGACAGAGACAGAGAAGAGACAGAGAGAAAAAAAATGGGAGGGAGAGAGAAAAGAAGACAAGAAAAACAGACAGACCCGACAGACAACAGCAGAAAAACACCCGGGGCAGACAACAGAAACGATGACTAATGACAGATGGAGTTTCGGCATAGGAAACAAAAAGTTTTAAGGCATAAACAAAGTGAGAAAAAAGGTGACGGCAAACGACCAAAAAGCAAACAAGCAAACCCAGTTTTTAATTTAATTTCTCAACATGAATAAATACCCCCCCCCCCCCCCCCACTCCCCCCCCAAAAAAGCAAAAAACCAAAACAAAACACAGGGGAAAGGTCCCCTTTCTTAAAGCTCTAGTTTTTTTTTTAAAAAGGAGGCAAAAGGGGTCCCAATTTAAAAAAAGAAAGGGTTTAAGCATAGTATTTGGTTTTTTTTATTCATTTTTCTTATTCTTTTTTTTCAAAGATAATAGAACAATAAATCATTGATATTTCACACCCATCCCCGTGTTGTATGCAGTTTTGTTAATATTGTCATCTTTTTCCACGGGGCACACAATGGCCTACTTTTAGAAAAGGGGAAAACAGGATTTAACGGTGTTGTAAATGTTCTCGTGCGTCCGCACCGGGGCCTGGGTTTATGAGATTATAAAGGGTTTAAGAGGGGTAGTGATGAGGGGTTAGAAAAAAAAAAACCCCCTTGGGGGAAACCTGTCAGCAAACTTCCCCTTACCTTCTTTTGGGAAATTTTTAGCAAGAAATTTCCTCTTTTCATAAAACTGTTTTTGTTTTGCTTGATCCTTTTTGTCCTTCCCCCCTTCATTCTTTTTTTCTGCCTTTTTTTTGGTCTATTTTTCCGCCTTATTCGAGGAAAAAATTCAAAGATAACATTTTTTTGTTTAGGGAGGTCTGTGGTGGGCTGAATTGTCCATGCTCTTAATGCCCCGGGGCCGGCGCCGCGCGCGCGCGCGCGCGCGTGTGTTTTGGGTTTTGTGGTGTTGGTGTGTGTGTGTGTGGTGTGTGTGTGTGTTGGGGTGTGTGTCCCAGTGTGCTGTCTATCATAATTTGAATGTGTGCATGTGTGTGTTGGGTGGGTGTGTGTGTGTGGTGTGTGGTGTGTGTGTGTGTGTGTGTGTGTGTTGTTGGGGGGTTTTGTACAATTTTTGCTTTGTAGTGCGTATGTGTGCGCTTTTCTTGCTTGCTTTCTAGCTTTATTTTTATTGTGTTTTTCCCTCAAATTTTAATGCTTGACACTTTCCACCTCACAGTGGGAAACTTTTTCAGTACCAAAAGTTTGGGACACAAAATGAGGGGGACATCAAATTTTGTTTAACACTTGAGGGTGTTGCTGTCTGTTTTTTTCTGGTTTTGAACTGGTAAAAATAGGCACGTCAGGTTCTTTTCCCCTTTTGGTTATAAAAAACCACACCGCGCGCGCGCGCGCGCGCGCGCGGCGCGATGCACCCCCCAAAAAAAAACAAACACTCGTCCACCACGCACGCAGCACGCGCGCACGCACCCCCAACACACACAAACCAAACCACACACACAAAACCCACACACCACCACACACACACACACACACACAACAACACACACACCACACACACGAAGAGGAAGAAGAGAAGAAGAAGAAGAAAAAGAACAAGAACAAACAAAACAAGAACAAGAACAAAAAAAAAAGAAGAAAAGGACCTAAGATCAATTAACAAAAAAACATTTTCATTCTAAACTTTAAAGCCCGGGTTCAAAAGTTCTTTTTAAAAATTCAATTTTGTTGTTTTTCAAATTACTAGTGAAATCTGTGCAACTCCAAATAACTATGCAAAGACATGGTATTACCTTAATTCGTACAGCACTTAAATAAAAAAAAAAAAATTTCAGACTTTTGGGAGAATACTTTTGGTGGCTAAATCAGTTGCTTCCCACAAACGACAAATCCTAAAAGTAGGAAATGTGATAAAAAAAAGAACTGTCCCCCTTTTCTCCAAGTTAATACGACCACTCCTCAGCTTACTGTCGCTGTGTTTGCCGGGAAGGGGCGCAGCCCTTTTGAGCCTCCTTATCTTTCCCCTTTCAGGGGAAATGCAAAAAAGTTTAAAAAATATGACCGGGGGTTCAAAAAAGAAAGGCGGCACGCGCATGGGGGGTATTAAGGGTTGTGTTGTGTGTGTGTGTTTGTGTGTGTGTGTGTGTGTGTTTGTGTGGTGTGTGTGTGTGTGTTTGTGTGTGTGTGTGGATGTTGTATGTATGTATGTTTGTTTGGGGATTATGTTGTTTTTTGTAGTAGTGTGTATGTATGTTTTGTATGTATGTTTGTATTGTATGTTTTTTTATGTTGTATGTATGTTGTAGATGTATGTATGTAAGTTGTATGTATTTTATATTTATATATTGCGGGTTCTGGCTGGGGCGGGGTTTTGGGGGATGGATGGTTATGTAGTTGTTGTACATTGTACGTCTATGGATGGATGGATGGGCGGGTGGATGGATGGATGGTTGTGGATGGATGGATGGATTTGTGTAGTATGTTGATGTATGTAGTTTTTTTTGATGTTGTGTATATATTTTATAAATATTATATATGATATATAAATAAAATATTTTATATAATATTTATATATATATTTTTTTTTAGAACAGCCATTGGCGTTGAAATCTCTCCAGATAATCAAGTCGGAAACTTTAAGAAATGTGGCTTTTCACCCCCTATTTGAATTTTCTGGGCTGATCCTTTTTTTTGCAAAGAAACACCCTTAGTCATAAACATTTTAAAAAATTTTTTTTTTCAATGACAATGGAATATATCCAATGGCTTTTTTCATCCATTTTTTATGTGTTTTGTAAATGTGTCTTTTTGTTCCCCCCAACACCAGTGGCCCTTTCTCTTTTTGAAAAAAAAGAACAGCGCAAAATTGTGTGTTGGAAGTGTTTTTTTTATTCAAGACACCCCCCAAAATGGGAACTTTGAGAATAGCAACTTCCCCCCTACACACATTGAGAATCATGGGAAACCCTCCCGCCCTTACT
>JASPKP010008386.1:0-11636 GCA_030674155.1 Stramonita haemastoma | reverse complement strand
TCTCTCTACCCCTACTCTCCGGAGGACTGGTTTCCCCCGGGGTCCTTACGAAAGCTCTGAACGCCGTCAGCCAATTCCCCTTTCCTCCCCCTCTCTCTCCCTCCTTCCTTCCCCGGAATATGGCCATAGCCGGAATATTAACAAAAAGGGAAACACCCCGAGTGGTTTGCAAGATATGACACACAACAGCAGCATACAGACACACTCAAATGTATACACACCACCAACCATCCACTTCACACCACATACATTGTATACCACACAACACACAAAACACACACACACACACACACACACAACAAAAAAACACACCCACACAACCCCAACACAAACACACCCTCCACCTTTACACACACACACATAACACACACATAGTATATTATGTAATATGTATGTGTGTGTGTGTGTGGGGGGTGTGTGTTGTGTGTGTGTGGTGTTGTGTGTGTGTGTGTTTTTTTTGTGTGTGTGGGGTTTTGTTAACCACACACACACGTTTAGTAATGTAAAAATGTATTTTGTATAATTTTTATATATTATTAATATATATATATATTTATAATAAATATATTATATATATTTTATATATGTGTGTGTGTGTGTGTGGTGGGTTTTGTGTTTTGGTGTGTTTGGTGTGGTTGGGGGTCCTAGTTGACTTCTGCCCCAAATTCCCCCCACGTATAGCTTTTAGAACTTGCTTCCCCCTCCGCTCATAAAAATTTACAGAGATTTCTCTGCGTGAAAATTTGGGTGCTGTTCCCCCGTGGGGGAGCGCTCGCCACATGTCAGCGCCTACCATTTTTATTTTTTCGTTTTTCCTTTTTCAAAGTTTTGTTTCCTTACCAGAGGGGCTCCAATTTTACGAATGTTGCCAGGGGCGACCCTCTTGTTGCCGTGGTTCTTTTTCGTGCGCTAAAAATGATATGTAACACACAGGACCTCGGTTTTCATCGTCTATCCCCAAAAACTACCCCGGACCCCCACGCATGGGCTAAAGAATGGGGGGGGGGGGGGTCTTGGGCCCAAACGGGTGGGATTTTTCCCTTTTTCGAAAAAATTTTTTCGTAATATTCAGTCAAAACGATAAAGCATTACCGCTTTCCTAACTTTTCAAAACTGGTCTGTCTTTGGGGAAGAAAGGGGGAAGGAGGAGGAGGGGGAGGGGAAGGGGGAGGAGGAGGAGGGGAGAGGAGGAGGGAGGGAGAAAAAGAAAAGAAAAGAAGAAAGAAGAAAAGAAGAAGAAGAAAAAAAAGAAGAAGAAGAAAAGAATTAAGAAAAAAGAACAAAACAAAAGAACAAGAACAAGAAGAACAAGAACAAAAAAGACAGTTTTTCTCCACTCCCTTCTCTCCCTCCCTCTCTCCCACCCCCCCTCTCCCCCCTTCCCCCCTCTCCCCCTCCCCTCCTTTTTCCCCTCCGCCCCTACCCCCCGCCCCCCCCCCCTCTCTCTTTCTCCTCTCTCTCTCTCTCTCCCCATCTCTCTCGCCCCCTTCTTCCCTTTTCCTCCTCCCATCCCTTTTCCCCTCCCTCTCTCCCCCCCTCTCTCCCATCCCCCCTCTCTCTCTCCCACCTCTCTCCTCTCTCTCTCCCCTCTCTCTCCCCCTCTCTCTCTCTCTCCTCTCTCCTCTCCCTCTCCTCTTCTCTCTCCTTCTTCTCCCCTCTTCTCTCTTTCCCCCTCCCCTCTCCTCTCTCTTTCCCTACCCCCTCTCCTCTCTCTCTCTCTCCTACCCTCCTCTCCCCCTCCCTTTTCCCCCCCCTTCCCTCCCTCTCTCCCCTCCCCCTTTTCCCCCCCCCCCTCCCCCCTCCCTCTCCCCTTCCTTTAACGATTTTTCCCCGTGAAAATTCTGAGATCACTCACAGCTCACAGGACCAACACTTCATTCCCGCCCTTGCCAAAACACGATGCCTTCTAATGGGGCTTCCATCATTTTTTAAGATGGTTTTTCCTTTTTTTTCTTTTTTTTCTTTTTTTCTTCTTTTCTTTTGTTGGGTTCTTTTTTTGTTTTTTTCCCTTTTTTTTCTTTTTCTTGTTATTGGGGTTCTTCTTCGATATTCTTTTTCGCAATTTCTTCTTCGATTTTCCTTCTTCTTTTTTCTTCTTTTTTTCTTTCTTCTTTTTTCCCTTTTTCTTTTTTCTTTTTTCTTTTTTCTTTTTTCCTTTCTTTTTTCTTCTCCTTCTTCTTTTTTCTTTTCTTCTTTTTTCCCTTTTTTTCTTCTTCTTCTTCTTCTTCTTCTTCTTCTTCTTCTTCTTTTTTTTCTTCTTTTCTTCTTCCCTTCTTTTTTCTTCTTCCTTTTTTCTTTTTTCTTCTTCTTCTTCTTCTTTTCTTCTTTTTCTTTTTCTTCTTTTTTGCAATCCTCCTTCGGGTTTTCCCCTTTTTTCCATTCTTCTTCCCTTTTTACCGCTTTGCAGCTGCTACTGCCTACACCATTTTAAACCCCACCAAACCCCACTACTATAAACCACTACTATTTCTCTATTTTATACTTCCCCACTAACTATACTACTACTACTACTTCCACCATACTCCTACAACCCTATAATACTTACTACTATTCTACCACTACTACTACAAAAATAACTACATACTACACTACACTAATACTACACACTACTACTCACCCTACTACTACTACAATACACACACACTACTACTACTACTAAAATACTACTCTACAAAATTTTCCAAATACTAAAACACTAACACTACTACTAACAACTCAATACTATACTACTACAATTAATGTGATGATAAAAATAATAAAAAATAATAATAAAATAATAAAAATTTAATAATAATAATTAAAAATGTATGATAATGATATGATGATGATATGATTTTTATATATAAAAATAATAAAAAAAAAAAAATAATAAAATAAAAAAATAATAATGTGATGATACTCCCCTACCATTCTGCCCCTCTGCTACTGCTACACTACCATACTACTACTACTAAAACTCTACACTACAACTAAACTACAAAATTTTACTTTTATCTACGCTACTCTAATTTACAAACACTTTCTTACTACTATCAAACACTAAACGACACTACACTACTACTACTTTCCAAAATACAACAACAACTACACTACTATCTCAAACCACACCCCACCCACCAAGACCATACTACCACTACTGCCTTTTACTATCAGCCCGGGATGCTGATAAATACAAAAAGGAAGGGAGACGGAATGATGAGGGGAGAAATTGCTCGCGGGAAATACCCAATAGCAACGGTGAAGGTAGACCCGGAAAAAAAATAGTAACCCTTGTCGAAACAGTGATCCGCCTTACGGGCCCAAGCTTAGCAAAATTGCCAGGGGAGGAAAAAGGAAAGGGTCCCAAAACCTAGGGGTCGAAGGGGTAGCGAGGCAAAAAAGGGGCCTCTTTTTTGGTCCATTTATTGGGACACGCCCATCTCCTCTCCCTACTTCTGTTTTCCTTTTCCCTGCCAAAGAGGGCATTTGGTCCCCCATTTACAGCTGGCGAACGGGTAGGGGGGAGGGGGCTGTACGAAAAGGCCAAAGAAAGGTCACCCATAAAAATTTGGGGAACCACCTCGATGCTGTTTTAAAACCGGCGGGGGGCAAGCGAGTGCCTTGACCACGAGCCTTCCCCCCCAAAGAGGACAAGGGGGTTTTTTCTCTATCTCTGAAAACGGGGTTGGGCCCAACTTCTGCGGGGCAAGAGCCGTTGAAAAGGAGCGAAAAAAAAAATAAAAAAGAGAGAAAAAAGGGGGAACGAAGGCCCAAAAATTTTCTGGGTTTTGGGGAGAAAGAGAAGGAGAGATGGGGGAGAGGGGAGGAGGGGGGGAGTAGGGCGAAGAGAGAAGAAGAGGAGAAAAGAGGAGAGAGAGAGAGAGAGGGAGAGAGAGAGGAGAAAGAGAGGAAGGAGAGAGAGAGAGTGAAGAAGGGGGGGAAAGACAGACAGACAAACAAGAAAGCAAAAAAGAAAGACAACAGCAAAAGAGGGATATATATATAATACAGAGACGAGAGAGAATATAATAGAGAGAAACACAGAGACACAGAAATAGAGAGAAGCGTAGGGCGAAAAAAAGAAAAGGGGGGAGAAGAGAGAAAAGGAGAGAGAGAAGAGAGAGAGAAGAGAGAAGAGGAGAGGAGAGTAGAGAGAAGGAAGAGGAAAAAAGACGACAGACGACAACAACAGACAAAAACAGACAGACAGACAGACAAAAACAACAGACAGACAGACGACGACAGAGACAGAGAGACAAACAGACAGAGACAGACAGAGAACAGAGAGACAGAGAGGCAGAGAAGGACAGAGAGATTTATTTGATTTTTTTGATTTATTTTTCTTTTATATCGGGGTAAGGGATAAGCACACTTGTGTTTTTTTACATCCCCCCCCGTTTTAAAAGGGGGGTTTTGTTAAAAAAAACAGAGAAGTGGGGGGAGAGAGAGAGAAGAGAGAGAGGAGAGAGAGGGGAGAGAGAGAGAGAAGAGAGAAGGGAGAAGGAGAAGACTGACAGACAGACAGTAGAGAGGGGAAGAGGGGGGGAGAGAGAGAAAGGGAGAGGGATAGAGGGGGAACAGACAAGAGAACAGAGACAAGAGAGGCAAAGAGAGAAAAAAAGAAAAGAAAGACAGAGAAAGACACAGATAGTATATAATAAGAGAAGGGGGGGAAAGGAGAGAGAGAAGGGAAAAGAGGAGAGAGGAAAAGAGAGAGAAGGGGAGAGAGAGAGGGGAAAGAGGGAGAGAGAAGAAGAGAGAATTTAGAACTCAGAACCGAACTCAAATCAAACCGAAATAGAAAGACCAAACTTCACGTAACCCGCATTTGGCCCCAAAAAATGCATAGATTTTTCTTTAAAAAAAAGAAAACGGTGTACATTTTTTTTTCTTGAAGGGAAAAATCATTTTCCCCAAAAAGAAATACACAGAGAGATTGAAACGCGCGTACTTTTTACATTGTATCTCATTTCGTGTGATATATTTTAAGTAACAAAAAAATAAGAGAAACAAGACAGACAGACAGACAGACAGACAGACAGAGTGAAAAGAGAGAGGGGGAGAGACACAGAGAGAGTGGGAAACAGGAGACAGAAGACAGAGACAACAGAGAGACAGGAGAGACAGACAAGAGAAAAGAACGAACGAATGAACCCCGAATGAAGAACAACGAATGAAAAAATTTTTTTGAAAGCCACAAAACCCTCACCCAAAGGCAAATTAAAAACCATACACTTTTTAGTGAAAAGAAAATAAAAAACCGACAAGGAGAGAGAGGAGAGAGAGAGAAGAGATGGGGGGGAGAGAGGAGAGAGAGAAGAGAGAAACGAAAAGCAGACAGACAACGAAACGACAAAACAACAGACAGACAAAGACAAAACAGACAACAAGACTGGGGCAAAAAACAAAAGAAATACAGGATACATAGAATACACAGAGACACAGACCAGACACCGACACACAGACACGAACAGACCAAGCCCACACACCAAAAAGACAAAAGACCACACACACCCCCACAAAAAACACACCCAAAAACCCCAAAAAACAAAACACACACCACCACACACACCAACACAAAAACACAAAACCACCACACACAGGGGGGGAGGGAACGAGCAGAAAAGGACTTCTCTGGGAAAACCCTTTTGCTGGGTGCAAAAAAACTTTTTTTTTCCTCCAGCCTCTAGGCTTTTTTTCTACTACACCCTGTTCGCGGGGTCGATGTGGGCCCCCCGGGGGCCGTATCTTCACGCCCCTCAAAGAAAATTTTATTGAACATGCCCTTTTTTTTTTTTCTGTTGCCCTGGCACTACTGGGTTTTTTTTTTTTTTTCCTGGGTTTTTAAAACTTTTCCTTTTTGCGTTTTTTGGGGTGGAATAAAAAAAAATTTTTGGATAAATGATAAACATCATCATCATCACATCATCATATCATCATCTTATCTTCATCACATCCAAACATCACTCACAAATCAACATATCATCATCATCATCACATCATCATCTCTAAACATATAAAGAAAAAGGGGGAAAAGAAAAGGAAAAAAAAGAAGAAAAGAAGAAAAAAAAAGAAGAAGAGAAAAAAGAAGAAGAAGAAGAAAAGAAAAAACAAAAAAAAAAAAAAAGAAAAGAAAACAAGAAGAAAAGAAGAAAACAAAACAAGAACAAGAACAAGAAAACAAAAACAAGAAAAAACGAAAAAAGAACAAAAGAACAAGAACAAGAAAAGAAAACAAAAACAAGAACAAGGGGAAGGAGAAGAAAAGGGGGGATAGAGTGTGATTTAAAGTTTCTTTTTGGTTATCTTTTAAAAAAATAAATTTCGGTATTTTGTCGTGGGGTGGTGGTAATGATGGGGGGGGGTTTTGGGGGGCAGGGGCGGTGGGTGGGGGTTGGGGGTGTCAGTTTGATGAGATGAAGAGATGATGATAAATGATGAGATGATGATGGATGATGGAGATTAATGAGTTTGATAAAAGGATGCGACGACTACACACGACGAACGATGATATGCGGACGACGATGCGCGACCCCGAAATGAGAGGTGTGGTGGTTGGTGGGGTGGGTTTTATGAACATATCATGCCAGAAAACTTTTTTTTTACTAAAAGTGCTTTAAAAAAGGCAAAACTGAAATAACGTTCAAATTTATGTTCACACAGTGCACGCACGGGCTGCGCGCAACACATCCCCAAAACATAACACAAAACAACCAACAACACCCCACCACCGAAATACAAACAACAACACAACCACCCCACTACCCCCAACCATCACTAAAACTACACTACAAACTACACTACACTCCAAAATACACTAAAAACCCTTAACACCCCCACCACATACCCCAAAACCCAAAAAAAGGGGAAAAAAAAAGAAAACAAAAGAAAAAAAAAAAAAAAAAAAAGACAAAAAAAAAGACAGACAGACAGAAAAAAAGAAGACAGACAGACAGAAAGAAAAAAAAAAAAAAAAAAGAAAGAAAGAAAACAAAGAAAGAAACCCCAGAAAAAAGAATAAGTTAGACAGCGTGAAATGATTGCATTTTCACTAAACGTGGTAGTCCAGAAAAGCTGTTGGGGGGGGGGGGGGGGGGGGGGGGGGGGGGGGGGGGGGGGGGGGTGGGGAAGGAAACGGGGGGGGGGAAATTTTCCCCCCCCCCCAAAAAAAAAAAAAAAAAAAAAAGAAGGGGAAAAAAAATGGGGGGGCATCTCTATTTTACTTTTCGAAAATAATTCTTGAAAGGGGGGGGGCAGTTGATGCCCCATGTGTAGGGGACCTGTACAAAAGAAGAGGTGGAGGGGGGGGGGTGAGGGGGGGGGGGGGGGGGGGGAGAGGTTGAGGAGGTGGGGAAAAGGATGGGGGTTTTTGGTGTGTGTGTGTGTGTGTTTTTTTTGTGGTTTTGTTGTGTGTTTTTGGGGGTTTTGGTGGTGGGGTTTGTGGTTTTGGGGTGGTGTGTTGTGTGGTTTGTGTGTGTGTTGTGTGTGTGTTGGGTGGTGGTGTGTGGGTGTGGTGGTGTGGTGTTGTTTTGGTGTGTGGGTGTGGTGTGGGGGGGGTTGTGTGGTGTGGTTTTGTGTGTGTGTGTTGTGTGTGTGTGTGTGTGTGGGTGTTTTTGGGGTATGTGTGTGTTTGATGTTGATTTAGGGGTTGTGTGGTGTTTGTGTGTGGGTGTGTGTGTTTTTTTTTGGGGTGTGGTTTTGTTTTTTGTTGTTTGTTGTTGTTGTTGTTTTTTTGTTTTGTTGGGGTGTTTTTTTTTATCTTTTTTCGGGAAATAAGGGGAAAAAGACCCTCGTGTGTTTTTTTTGCATCCAGTCCCCGTGTGATGCATTTTTTTTTTTTTTTTTAAAACGGGGGCCTCTTTTCCCCAAACCCACCCCAGGGGCCTACCCCTTACGAAAAGCGGAAAGGTTTTAACCGCGTGTTCAAGATTTTTGCTGCGTTCGAAACCCGGTCTTCGGTTTAAAGTTTCCCAAAAATTTTTTTGGGGGAGGGGGGATCAGCAAAATTTTCCCCCCTGGGGAAAAACCCCTAGCCCCGGGAATAAACCCGGATCGGTAAAAATGCGACGCAAGGGGTTTATACCATTAAATTTTTCCCTTTCCCCCGTCATTCGTTGCGTGTGTGTTGTGTGGTTTTTGTGGTGTTTTTTGGTGTGTGTGTGTGTGGGGTGTGTGTGGTGTGTGTGTGTGTGTTTTGGTTGGGGTGTGTGTGGGGTGGTGCATGTGTGAAGGGGGGGGGGGGAAATGTCCCAAAACCAAGGCGCGCAAAACCCGGCCCACTCACCCCAAAGGGGGAAAAACCACCCCCGAACACTGAAAAACCCTTTGGGGGCGGGGGTAACGGGGTGCCCCGGGAACCACTGGCAAACCCTTTTCCCCCCCATTTTGCTATTCCTCCTTAAATGTGACTTTTAAATTTTCCTGTTCATTAAAATTTATTTGTTCCATAAAATGCCCTTTCACTTCATTTTACAAAAACCTGATGCCCAACAAAACTTTTTTGGGCCCTTTTGCCTTCAAACGAAAAAATTTTAAACCCCCTCAAATTTCCCAACCCCTCCCCCCTATCCCTTTGGGTCTTCTTTTTTCTTCTTTTCTTCTTCTTTTTCTTTTTTTTCTTCTTTTTCTTCTTCTTCCTTTTTTTTTTTTTTTTTTCCCCTTCTTCCTTTTCTTCTTTTTCTTTTTTATTTTTTTCCCTTTTTCCCCCTTTTTTCTTCTTCTTCTTCTTCATCTCTTTTTTCTTCTTCTTCTTTTCTTTTCCCCTTCTTCCCCGAAATCTTCTTTTTTTTCTTTTCCCCCTTCTTCTTCCCCTTTTCCCCCTTCTCTTTTTTCTTCCTTTTCTTCTTCTTTTTCTTCTTCTTTTTCCCTTTCTTTTCCCTTCTTCTTTCTTTCTTTCTTTTTTTTCCCTTCGAAATTTCCCTTCTTTTTTCTTTTTTCTTTTTCTTCTTTTTTCCCCCTTCTTTTTTTTCTTCTTCTTTTTTCTTCCCCTTCTTTTCTTTTTCCCTCTTCTTCTTTCTTTTTCTTCTTCTTCTTTTCTTCTTCTTTTTCTTCTTCTTCTTTTTCTTTTTTTTCTTTTCTTCGCAATTTTTTTCCCGCAATTCTTCTTCCCCTTTTTCCCTTCCCTCCTCTTTCCTCTTCTTCTTCTTTTTTTTTTCCCTTTTTCTTCTTCTTCTTCTTTTTTTTTTTTCCTTTTTTTCTTTTTCTTTTTCCTTTTTCTTTTTCTTTTTTTTCCTTTCTTCTTCTTCTTCTTTTCTTCTTCTTTTCCCCCTCCCTTTTTTCTTTCTTCTTCTTCTTTTTCCTTCTTTTTCCCTTTTTTCTTTTTTTTTTTCCTTTTTCCTTTTTTTCTTCGCAATTCTTTTTTTCTTCTTCTTTTTTTTTTCTTTTTTTTTCTTCTTCTTCTTCGCAATTCTTTTTTTTTTCCCTTTTTTCTTCTTCTTCGAAATTTTTCCCTTCGCAATTTTCTTCTTCTTCTTCTTCTTCTTTTTCTTTTTCTTCTTCTTCTTTTTTCTTTCTTTTTCGCAATTCTTCTTTTTTCTTTTTTTCTTTTTCTTCTTCTTCTCTTAAAAAATTTCCCCCTTTGAAATTCTTCGCAATTTTCTTCTTTTGCTTTTTTTTTAAAATTGAGATCCTAGAGTATTTTTTAGGAGGGGTTTTTTTTTTTTTCAAAAATTAAAACCTGCAAAAAAAAAGGTAAAAATTTGGGGGGGAGAAGATTCAGGAGCATGAGGAAATTGGGCATTACAACTCACCAAAAAAGTTGACCTAAATATCTTTTTTTTTTTAAAAACCCTTTAAAACCCCCCAAACCAAAAACATGCGCAAGTTCAAACCCCAAAGCCCTTCATAGCCCACAGATTTAAAGCCCCTTTAAACCCAAAAATTTTCTTTAAACCAAACTTCCTTCCTTATAAAATAAAAAAAAAATACAACCCCCCCCCCCCCCAACCCCCATCCCTACCCCCCCCCCCCAAAAAAAAAAAAAAAAAAAAAAAAAAAAAAAAAAAAAGGTAACTGTGGTTACCTGTCAAAGTTTCACAGATAGTCTAATTACCCGTTTCCCTACCACCACCCCCCCTTTCCCCTTCCCCCCCCCTTCCCAAACCCCCAAAAACCCCCCCCCCCCCCCCCCCCCCCCCCTCCCCCCCTCCCAAACCCCCCCCCCCCCCCCCCACCTAGGGTCTTCCCGAAGGAAAGACGCGGACTTGCCCAAAAGGGGGAAAAATTAAAACCAAACCGGGGGGGCAACACCACTCTTTTCCACATATAGTAGACAGGTTGCCGGGTTTTTCAGTCACCGTTTTATGTCAGTGCATGCCGGGGGGTTTGGGGCTTTTAGGGTTTGGGCCGGGGGCCAAAAAAGCTGCTCAGGGTTTGGGTTTTTTTTTGGGGGGGGGGGGTTTTTGGGTTGGTTTTTGGGGGTTTTTTTTGGGGGGTTTTGGGGGGTATCCTTCTATGGGGTTTTTTGCCCTTATGTGTGGGTGGGGGTTTTGGTGGGTTTTTCTTTTTGGGTGGAGGTGGTTGAAAAATAAAAAAAATTTTAATGATGAAAAAGGAGGAGGAGGGGGAAAGGGGGGGAGGAAAAGAAGAAGAAAAAAGAAGAAAAGAAGGAAAAAAGAAAAAAGAAGAAGAAAGAAGAAAAAAAAAACAACAACAACAAAAAACAAAAAAAACAAAAAAAAAAAAAAACAACAACAACAAAAACAACAACAGAAAAAAAAAAAAATGATTGATGATGTTTGGGGTGGTTGGGGTGGTGATGAGCAAAAAGAAAAAAAAGAAGAAGAAGAAAAAAGAAAAAAGAAGAAAAACAAACAAAAACAAAAACCCAACAAAAAACAACAACAACAACAAAAACAACAATGAATGAATGAATGAAATAATGATGAATGAAGAATGAATAAAAAAAATGAATGAATGAATGAAGAATAATCACTATCGGGGGGTTTGCCCAACATGACGGTGCTTCGCCCCACTGGGGGAAAATTAGGGGGGGGTTTTGGTTCGGGGGCAGTTATTTGCCCGTTTTTCCCCCCCCCCCCCCCCCTGAAACAACAATAATAAATATGATTCAGATTAAAAAACCATAAAAACACACACAAAAAAAACCCCAACCACACACACAACACACACACCACACAAAAAACCAACACCCAAAAAACCACTCACAAACACCACCAAACCCACACACACACACACCCCCCAAAAACACCACACTAAAAACACACACACCACACTAAACACCACACACCCACAAAAAAGGATGACATTTAAAAAAACTGCATACACACCATTTGGGTAAAAAAGCACACGTGTTATTCCTTTATACAAAAATTTAAAAAAAAAAATAAAACACACACAAGACGAGAGAGACAGGAGATAGAGGGAATAAGGCAAAAAAAGGAAGGTTTTTAAAAAAAAAATTTTAAAAAAAAACATCAAAAAATTTAAATAAAACCCCCCAAATGCAAAAAAAATGCAGTTTTGGTTTTTGGTTTTGTTTTTTTTGTTGGTTTTATTTTGGGGGGTTTTTTTTTTTTTTTTTTTTTTGGGGGGGGGGGGTGGTGCATTTTTTTTTAAACTTCATTCATCCCCCAAAAGCATGACAGACAGACGACAGAAAAAAAAATAGCCCTTTTTTTTTTTTAATTTTGATTTTT
>JASPKP010008385.1:7500-11637 GCA_030674155.1 Stramonita haemastoma | reverse complement strand
CCCATCCCAAGCATTATAATAGGAGTAAGGGTTTAGCTTTTTTTATTGGGGGGGGGGGGGGGGGAGGTAGGAGTTAAGATCTTAAACTCGCACTAAAAACCTTCCCTTATATCTTGCTTTAACGTAATGACCAAGAACTATCTTAACTAGCAAGTCTGACTGCGTGGGTACGCGCGCGCGCGCGCGTACGTGTGTGTGTGTGTGTGTGTGTGTGTGTGTGTGTGTGTGTGTGTGTGTGTGTGTGTGTGTGTGTGTGTGTGTGTGTGTATGTGTGTGTGTATGTGTGTGTGTGTATGTGTGTGTGTATATGTGTGTGTATATGTGTGTGTGTGTGTGTGTGTGTGTGTGTGTGTGTGTGTGTGTGTGTGTGTGTGTGTGTGTGTGTGTGTGTGTGTGTGTGTGTGTGTGTGTGCGTGGCGTGCGAGAATGCGTATTCGTGACAGTTCCAAAACCATTCTGGTTCATGGAACAGCTGTGCCATTCAGGATCCACACCCCAGAACAGGCCTGGTTGGTTTATGACACAACTTGACCACATCAGATTCTTAGCTAAGGTCCCCTTTGTGAAGGCACCAAATTACTCCCTGCTCTCAAGATCAATTTCTTGGCAGCAGTTGTCAAGAAATTTATAAAAGCAGGTCCCCCCCCCCAAGTTCTAATACAAATATCAATCATACTTTACGGCCTTGTTACTAAGCTACTTCTAACTAAAAAGTTACTTACCAGTACTGCTCTTCTTCATAGTCTTTATAAAGTAAAAGACAAAGGCAAAAACGTCAAGTTGATGTTCAAAATCCCACACATTTTGTTTTCCCAGCTGGTCAAAGGGTCCACACTGCATGCAGATGTCAGGCTGTTTGAAATGGTGCAGAAAAAAAAAGAAGAAAGAAAAATCACATCAACTCACCTGACCTGCCTCCACAGACATGATTTGCACGTGTAGTGATGTGTCCCTTAATGTGTTTCCTGTCCCTAACTAGAGTAAGACCTTCAACCCCAAAAACCTGGTCTAAATATAACTGGAAATTATTTCTAAGCTCCCGAGCAATCGCTTTTTCTGTCAATGGGCTTGAAAAACCGACTCAAAATGATAGCCATAAAAGATATTACATAGAAAAAAGCTAAGTTGAGACAGCAGACTCAAAACGATTACAAGACTCCCTGACTTTCCCAGTAAAATCTGTTGTTGTATTGATATGGACGCTCCCAAGAAGAATATCAGATTCAGATTCCTTTGTTTAGCAATGTGCAGTCTGTGTACTGGCAGCCAATCTGGTACAGGGAAGGGGAAGTTTTATTAAGTTTCCACAGGAAGTTCCAGAACCCAGGGAGAAGGTCTTACCTCTCTTGAGCATGACCACTATAGGACCTTGACCACTTTACGACACAACACCCACACACAGCAGCGTTCAGATTTAAGGTTTTGTTCAGCTAGTCACACACGTTTTACCCTTTGGGTTGAAGGCTGCTTTCAGAAATGTATGAGTGCGTTTTGTTTGTTTTGTTTTGTTTTGTTTAATGTCCTTCACTGCTTGGTGATATAGACACCCCCCCCCCCATTCAAACCATCACCCCTCTCTCTCTCTCTCTCTCTCTCTCTCTCTCTCCTCTCTCTCTCTCTCTCTCTCTCTCTCTCTCTCTCTCTCTCATCTCTCTCTCTCTCTCTCTCTCTCTCTCTCTCATCTCTCTCTCTCTCTCTCTCTCTCTCTCTCTCTCTCTCTCTCCTCTCTCTCTCTCTCTCTCTCTCTCTCTCTCTCTCTATCTCTACTATATATTATATATATATATATATATATATATATATATATATATATATATATATATATATATATATATATATATATATAATATATATATATAATATATTATTAAACTACAGTAGAGGTCTTACAGGAGAAGAATATATAACATCAGCAACTGATGTTATGAACTGCTGAGAGTCATATAAAACTTCTTGAACACTGGTATATCTTTTTTTTTTAATATCTAGTCCTCTCCCGTTAAACAGGTAAATAAGAATTGGTTAATCAAACAATAAATGGTGGACTGAAAGAGGTTGAGAACGGCAACATGACACATTTTTAGAATATTTGGTATTCCATGCATTTAGCCTCAGTTTATACAGTAAAAGTTCTAGTTTACAAGAACAAGAAATATGTTCAAAATGTGATGTTTTCATTTTGGAATGCATTCTATTCATCAATTTAGCACTAATTTCATACGACGACAGTTCAAGATTGGAATCAAACGTTTCAATGCTACAATTGAAAGTGTGCGTGTGGCAACGGCCCTGCACTGTTCTGTACTGCGTCATATTGTATATCATTAATATTATGTGTAATACTTTGTATTGTTGTGTACACTGTGTCAGCTTTGTTCCCACAAATTTGCTATATTAAAGCCGGACTGCCCTCTTCTGGGTTGTGGTGTCGCCACAAGACCGGAACCACCCACAACAAAGATGCTAGTAAGATGTGTAAGCATGCAGTAAAGCACTCTGTTTGGTGCCCTGGGCTCTGTTATTATGGACAAGTCGGGGCAGGACGGAATTCAAACTGGCCCTTCGTCACATCCTCTTGAAATGCGCCTTATTCTTGGTATGCATAAAATTTAACAATTTGACGACCCGGGTACGATTCCCGTTCGAGGGGATTTTTCCCCTGGAGTTAACATCAGAGCTAACTCCACCCTCCCGAAAAGTCCTTCGGATGAGACTTTAAACCGAGGCCCAGTGTGCGAATGCACGCACAACATCTTGCGTACATGTTAAATCCTGTTCCGCTTTTCGTAAGAGTAGACCATTGTGTGCCGGTGGGAACAGATGACAAGATTTACAAAACTGCGTACACACGGGCACTGGATGGCAAAAAGCACGTGAGTGCTTACTCCATTTTTTTCGGCATACAAGAGTAAATGAATATGAAAGAATAGATAAAAAATAAAATAGAATGATAACTATGTGGGGCTAGGGGGACTAGGGTCCGTCTCCCTTGTTGCTCTCGTTGGAAGATCAATGGTCTAAGGGAAGCAAGAACGGGATATTGGTTTAACTGTATTATTGTCTCCCTTTTAATCGAGTTCTGATTTTTGCCAACATTAATTTCAGTTTGTCTGTGCGACGTATTACTGTGTACTCCCCAAATCCTCATTCAGAACAAAAGTATTTGCAATTGTTTCAACCACAAAAATGTCTTCTTTGCCTATCTTAACACACACACACACACACACACACACACACACACACACACACACACACACACACACACACACACACACACACACACACACACACACACACACACACACACACACACACGCCCGCGCGCGCTCGCGACAATCATATACAAAATCTATTAAGAAAACGAAAAATAACCCGGAATACCTAAGAAAACACACCTGTGGGTTGTGTGTATTTTGCATGTTTTCCTAGTTAGAATTATTTTGATTGTGTCCATTTATGTTCTTTTCTTTCTTTGATATTCTTTCTGTCTGTCTGTCTGTCCATGTATCTATCGGTCTGTCTTTCTTTCTCTCGTATCGCCAGTTATTTGAGAAAGGTGGTGGACAGATGTACGACTCTCAGACTGACAGACATACTGATAGACAGGGAAGCGAGCATACACGTACACGAACCACACAACTACAGGTGTGCTGAGGACCCAGTTTCAAATATCATAAAATAATTATAACTATGCTAGCCGACATACCGTTTTTAAAACACAGTTTTATCATGATATTGTTTTGGTTTGTCTATATGAATATGACATGTAAGACTTTTGTGTTATAGGTCTAACTTGATATTCTTCCTTCCTCTTTCATGTTGTTCATATTTTTCTTTTGTCTGACCATGGCACTATCTGAGTTTGGTGGTGGTGGTAGTGGTGAATGGGGGAGGGGGGCGGAGTGATTTCTCTTTTATTTGTTTTTCACCCTGTTTCTTCTTAAGAATACAAATGCATGCCACGAATTTGGTATTAAAAAATGGCCTGGTTTTAGTGTGGATCGATCTATCTATCTATCTATCTATCTATCTATCTATCTATCTATCTATCTATCTATCTATCTATCTATCTATCTATCTATCTACCTATCTATCTACCTATCTACCTATCTACCTATCTATCTATCTATCTATCTA
>JASPKP010008385.1:0-2500 GCA_030674155.1 Stramonita haemastoma | reverse complement strand
GAACGCATGCAAAACATCTTGTGCATATGTTAAATCATGCTCCGCTTTTCATAAGAGTAGGCCATTGTTTGCCGGTGGGAACAGATTAGATTTACAAAACTGCATGCACACGGGAACTGGATGTAAAAAACACGTGTTTATTCCGTTATCCTCGGTATAAAACGAATAAATAAATAAATAAATAAATAAATAAATAAATAAATAAATAAATAAATAAAAAGATAAATAAATAAACACAGGTAGGAATTGGTTTTATAATGATGTAACCAAAGCCTTTGTGGTTGAAAGAGAGAGAGGGTGAGGGAGAGAGAGGGGGTAGCCGGTGGAGAGGCCCACATGTCTGATCAGATTTCCTTAACATCACTGGACACGGAGGCCTGTTGACTTGACGTACAAGCCGACAATGAAAGCCAGTTGGATGGGGGACCCTTAGGAGTCTTGGCTTCAGTACAGCCACCCCTCCCCCCTCCCCCCTCCCCCAGTTTACCCAGCTGTAAATGTGTACCTGCCCTCTTTAGGGTCAGGGAAGGTAAAGCAGAGAGGGAGAGGAGATGGGCGCCGCCCTCAACATGCTGGCCCTCAGAGAAGCTGAGGCCTCTGATGCCTCGCTCCCCTACGACCGCCTAGGTTATGGGTCAGCTTTACATTTACCTTTGCTGATGTTAATTCCAGAGGAAAAATCCCCTTGAAGGAGCATATCTGGATGGTAGCTGAAACGTGGGGTTGATCCTGGGTTGTCAGATTGCGAAGGCAACGCTCTAACTACCAGGTTATCCCGTCCCCAGACAAAATTATGAACATTACAATTGTAGACAGACACCTACAACTCTAGTGAGGGCACAACAGGCACTGGTCGTTTTATGTACCAGAATGCTTTAACATTTCGTTTTGTCTTTTCGATCTTCGGCTAGAGCTCCGAGGTTCGCCGATGGTGAGATTTTTGCATATGCAGCGGTTTTTTCCTCCATCATTTAGATAGCCACATTCCGACCTCGGGAATTGCTGTCATTAATTATGGGTTCTTTAACGTGGATATTTGATCTTCTGCATGTCTCTATACACTGAGAAAATTAAGGCACTGGCAGGTCTGCACTTGATTGGCCACACGCCACAGTTTCGACCCCAAGACCGAATGGACTCGCGAGATTGAAGTCAAACGATGTTAACCACTCAGTTACGCACGCACCACACACACACACACACACACACACACACACACACACACACACACACACACACACACACACACACGCGCGCGCGCGCGCGCGCGCGCGCACGCGCACGCCCACGACCGTGGGGACGACATAGCCTAGTGGTCAGAACATTGTGCTCGCGATTTGATGACCCAGGTTCGATTCCAGGTCGATGGGATTTTCCCCCTGGAATTAACATCAGTGCTGACTCCACTATCCCCAAAAGTCCTTTGGATGAGACCAAAGATGAAAATGAAACACGCACGCAAGCACACACGCACGCACGCGCAAGCACTCCTTCTCTTACTCTTCTTTAAATTTCGGTAATATTTTGTTTTACTTTTTTGTTATCAGAAGCCTATCTGCAACCTGGGACGTTCTGGCCACAAACACCATGTTGTGATCCACATTGGCTTTTAGCTGGGTAGGACCTTTGTTAGATAGAGGGTAGGAAATGGAGGAAGGAAATGTTTCAACAAAGCCTTCATGGAGCTTTGTTTCCATGGACTTCATATATGGAATATGTTCAACCCTAATCCTTCAGAATGGGGATAGTCCTGCTATTCCAAAGGCTCTTCGTATTGGGATATTCTGCTATCCCAATTTTTTCAGAATGGGGATATTCTGCTATCCCCCAAATTTCTCGGAATGGGGATATTCCGCTATCTCCAAGGTTCTCGGAATGGGGATATTCTGCTATCCTTTAAGTTCTCAGAATGGGGATATTCTGCAAGTTCTCAGCATGGGGATATTCTGCTATCCCCAAAGTGCCTAGAATGGGGATATTCTGCTATCCCTTAAGTTTTGTGTTCATGAGTCCCAGCCCTGCAGATTTTGTCAGCAAAGTTCTTTGTCAGACGATGTCTCTGCCATTGAACTTCCCTGTCAGTTGCCTTTGAACGATCACTGGGCACCACATTTCTGATTGCATCTCCGATCCTTGCTAAAAGATAGATTTAAACAGAATAGAATAGGACAGACTAAAATCAATGAAATGAAATTAAAAAAAACAAAAAAAAACTTTCAGCCCAAAACAATAAAATAGGAAATAAAATCAAACTAGCATAGCATTAGAAAATAAAGTTAAAAAAACAAAAAACAACTGGCCACGAAAACAGTAAAATCAAATTTCAAACTAGGGACAAAACAGCACGAGAGATCAAAGTAGAGAGCAATCTGGGTGACAGTGATGTCTTGGTGTTTAAACACTGACACCACCTACAAAGGCTTTTGAGAGATTGGTGATGAGAAAGTTGCCTCATCTTGGGGACAGTGTTTGTGAGGAAGAGTTACCTCATCTTTGGGAC
>JASPKP010008384.1:0-11637 GCA_030674155.1 Stramonita haemastoma | reverse complement strand
CTCTCTCTCTCTCTCTCTCTCTCTCTCTCTCTCCTCTCTCTCTCTCTCTCTCTCTCTCTCTCTCTCTCTCTCTCTCTCTCTCTCTTCTTTGAGTTTGTGTGTGTGTCTTTTTCTGCATTTGTTATGCTGTTGGTGTGTGGAAAGTGGAATGCCTTATTTACATTTTGTTCATGTGTGTTCATGTGTGTGACAGGGCTGGTGTCAGAACAGCTGAAGACAAACTGCATATGACTATGTATGTATCTGTGTTGTGTGTGTGTTGGTGTGCATGTCATTAGTATGTGTGTCTGTGTTGTGTTTGTGTGTGATAGTGTATGTTGTGTGTGTGTGCATTTTGTGTGTGTGGCTGCTGTGTGTGTGTGGTGTGTGTGTGTGTGTGTGTGTGTGTGTGTTGTGTGTGTGTGTGTGTGTGTGTGTGTGTGGCTTGTAGGAAATGTGAAATACCTTATTTTCAACATTTTTGTCATGAATGTTCAGTATGTGTGTTACAGGTCTGGTGTACCAAGAACAGCTGAGACATGAATGAGTGTGTGTTCTGGTTGGTGTATGAGTATGTGTGTTCTGTGTTGTGTGCATATGTGCAGTGTGTGTGTGATGTGTGTGATAGTGTGTGTCTGGTGTGTATGTGTGTGTGGTTGTGTGTGTGTGTGTGTGTGTGTGTGTGTGTGTGTGTGTGTGTGTGTGTGTGTGTGTGTGTGTGAGAGTGAGTGAGTGTGTATGTGTGTGTGTGCGTGTGTGCGTGTATGGGCGGGAGATAAAAATTCATGATTATCAACATTTTCCTCATGTATCTTCAGTATGTGTGTTACAGGGCTGGTGTACTGATGGCAGCTGAAGACAAGCTGTATGTAAGTGTGTGTGTGTCTCTGTCTATGTCTGTCTGTGTGTGTGTGTGGCTGCTGTAAGTTTCCCCCACTTGTAGGTTCTTTCATTGCTAATTATTCTATGGTATCCCAGCCCAGCTGACCCCCAGCTGACCCCACAGGGACTAGTCCTAGGTAAAGGGAAGGGGTGTGTGCTATATTTAGCACTCTGAACTGTGGTGTGTTGGAATTGGTGTGTGTGTGTGTGTGCGCGTGTGTGTGTGTGTGTGTGTGTGTGTGTGTGTGTGTGTGTGGTGTGTGTGTGTGTGTGTGTTGTGTGTGTGTATAGTAAAAGCTTAAGACTTTGAAGCTGTTATCAGCAAGATGACTTTAAGCAAAAACAAAAAGCCGTTCAAAAAAGACTGATATTAATGATAATAATATTAATTTATATATAATGAAAAATTCTGATATGTTGCACAACTGTTAAAATAATGGTGATGGTAATTTTAATTATTAGCAATGAGTAGTTCTTCTATAGTATGATCATTGGAAATACAATAAATTATTATATTGTGTGATTATTTAAATTATAATGAATAACACACACACACACCACACTTTATTTCCCTCTCTCTCTCTTTGTGTACATCTCTCTCTCTCTCTCTCTCTCTCTCTCTCTCTCTCTCTCTTCTCTCTCTCTCTCTCTCTCTCTCTCTCTCTCTCTCTCTCTCCTCTCTCTCTCTCTCACCAGTTCCCCCACACTGGGTCTGTACTATACAGGCCAGCATGGTGAAGAGTGAAGTTGTCATACCATGTCAGCTGTGCCCTGTGTGTGAACATTCTGATACACACCTGTGTCTTCTGCTGCTGCTTTGCCCCACAGAGGTGCAGGAAAGGAAGGAAGGAAGGGGGCCAGATAGGGCCCTGTTTGAGGGAGCAGAGAGAATGGGGCCAGCACCATTTTCAGGCTGTTTGAGGGAGCAGAGAGAATGGGGCCAGCACCATCTTCAGGCTGTTTGAGGGAGCAGAGAGAATGGGGCCAGCACCATCTTCAGGCTGTTTGAGGGAGCAGAGAGAATGGGGCCAGCACCATCTTCAGCTGTGCAGAAAGGCAAGGCCAGCCAGCAGTGATTCTGTCCCATGTCAGGGCTCTGAGGGTAACAAGTATAAAGTCATCCCAGAATTGCACATTTCATATAAGTGGTGGTTTTTGGTTTTGTCTTCTTTTTTTTTTAAGTGTGTGTGTTTAGCTTTTATTCTTTTATTTCAAGAATAATTGAATAAGCACCCATGTTCTTTTATTTCTTTTTTTACATTCAGTCCCTTTCTGTATGTAGTTTTGTAAATTTTGTCATCTGTGCATGTGCTTGTGCATATGCAAGTCATCTTTTGTTAAATGTGTTAGTAATGAGAGCAACATTAAATTGACCAGTCTTAAAAAAAGTCACCTGTCTTTAAAAAAAAAGAAGAAATTAATCAGTCTTTATTGTGAATAGAAACACTCTCTAGAAGGGGGTTTCTTCTCTGTCCCCCTTCTGCTGTCCAGCTTTCTCTACTGCCCAGACTTTATTTTTCCAGGTGTCACCTAACAGCAGTCTCCCCCTTCCAGCAGTGTGCAGTGCAGCAAAGAAGAAACAGCCAGTGAGCAGTGCTGAGCCTCTGTCACAGTTAGCACAAGGTGAACCAGGGGTCTACAGGTGAGTGTGTGTCTGTCTGTGTGTCTGTGTGTTTATTTATTGATTTTATTCTTTTATATCAGGGATAATGGAAAAAGCAGTCCTATACTTTTTGACATGTGTATGCAGTTTTGTAAATGTCATCAATTCCCCCTGGCATACATAGGCCTACCCGCACGAAAAGTGGAACAGGATTTAATAGTGCGCAAAATATTCTGCATGTGTTCGCACATAGGACCTTGATTTATAGTCTCACCAGAAAGACCTTAGGGGGGAGTGGAGTCAGCACTGATGTTAACTCTAGAGGAAAAATCCCCTTGACCGGGAATTGAACCCAGGTGGTCAAATTGCGAGCACAGTGTTCTGACCACTAGGCTATTCTATTGCAGTGTGTGTGTGTGTGTTAGAGGTGGTTATAACTGTTTTATTTACTCAGACATTTTTTTTTACATGTCCCTTTCTTTGTGTTCACAGGCCTGGTGTACCCAGACAGCTGAAGACAATGTGGGATGTTCAGTTAAGTATTTTGTCTGTGCATCTGCTAGTGTATATGGCTGGTTTGTCACATTTTTGTGTGTTATTATGAGTGTTGGTGTACACAAGTGTAATGTGTAGGTATATATAAGTTTAGGAAAAGAGATTGCTATATTTATGGGGAAGGGGGGGGATATGAGGGTTTATAGTTTTTGCATACATTATTTCTTCAGAGGAGACCATAAACTGAGACCCATGTGCAAACGCACGCAGAACATCTTGCGCACATGTTAAATCCTGTTCCACTTTTTGTAAGAGTTAGGCCATTGTGTGCCAGTGGGAACAGATAAGATTTATAAACTGCATACACACAGGGACTGGGTGTAAAAAACACATGAGTGCTTATTCCGGTATCCTTGATATAAAAGACCAAATAAATAGATAACTTGATTTGTGTGTGTTCAGTAACTGTGTTCAGTATCTGTGTTCACAGATCTGGTGTACCCATCAGCTGGAGATGCTTTCAGAGACACCAAGAGTTAAGTGCTTCTGTGTGTGTGTGTGTGTGTGTGTGTGTGTGTGTGTGTGTGTGTTGTGTGTGTGTGTGTGTGAGTGAATGTATGTGTATGTATGTGTGTGTGTGTGTGTGTGTGTGTGTGTGTGTGTGTGTGTGTGTGTGTGTGTGTGTGTGAGTGTGTGTGTTAATGTTTCTTGCTTAAAAATAATTGTATTTCTTTTATTTCAAAGATAATGGAATAAACACTCATGTGTTTTTTTACATCCAGTCCCCATGTGTGTGCAGTTTTGTCAATTTTGTCATCAGTTTCACCCTGGCGCACAAAAGCCAACTCTTCCAAAAAGTGGAACAGGTTTTTATGTGTGCACAAGATGTTCTGTGTGTGATTTGGACATGGGAACTCAGTTCATATTTTTATTGAAAGGACTTTGGGGTGTAGTGGAGTCAGCACTGATGTTACCTCCTGGGGGAAAATACCCCTTGTACATGATTTGATCCAGGATCATCAGATCATGAGCACAATGTGCAACACTCAAACCAACCATGCTCCCCTGTCCCCCTCTGGTTGTGTGTGTGTGATTCACTATACACTGCATACCCAGCATGTATTCTGCCACCAGGAGAGGGATGGGCTCCGCCAGGTTCAAGTTGCCCACCCCAGCCCAAAGACTGACCCAGGAGTGTTGTCGCCTCAAATCCTGGGGCAGTAGTTGGGGCGCTGCCTGACGTCTTCAGGCAGTGTGGGGTAGGCAGGTAGGATCTGGCAGAGCCTGTCCCTCTCCAGGTTGTGAGGTGTATGCTGGGTACATAGTTTTTTATCCACACCACCAGTTTCATTTAGCCAGGTTTTGTATAAAAAGTGTGTGGGTTTTTAAGGTGTGTTCAAGATGTGTGTTCAATTTGAACTTTGGGGTGACTCTAACCATAGCCACCAGTTACAGTCACATTACAAGGTGAAGCAGTGCTCCTACAGGTGTGTGTGTATGTGTGTATGTGTCAAGTCAAGTCAAGTCAAAATGATCTTTATTGAGGGTAAAAGATTAAGTTTACACAACTTTTTTTCATCCTGCCCTCACTAAAAAAAAATCATAAAGTTGATTCTAAAGCATGCAAAGAAAAATATCAACCTTGTTGAAAAACTCAAATAAATGAGGATTTTTTACAACAAATCTCTCAAGATAAAAAACAACAACAAAAAACCCAGACCCAGGACAGTACAACATAAGCTCACGTCATACATACAAATGATAGAATTACAAAATAACATGGGCATGAATAACAAACATCCAAATGTGAGGTAGTATCAAACATAATCGTGGACTTACAGTTTGTCCATCAAATGTCTCTTCAAAAGCTTCTTAAACATTTGTTTAGAAGGAACTGATTTTAGACAGGGAGGTAGGTTATTCCACAATGTTCTTCCTGAATATGCAAGGCTTGATTTATAGAGATTATTATGGGTCTGGGCAGAAACAGTCTATGGGTAGGCCTGTATATATTGACAGCAAAATTTTCCACAATTCTCTTTGGGGCTTTTCCGTTTAATATATTGAACATACATAGGTACTTGTTGAACTGTAGTCTGTCTTTAAGTGGAAGAATATCTAGTTCTTTGTAGTTGGTGGTGGTCAGTGTATTAGGATTCAATCGGATTAGTTTAACAGCTCTTTTATGTAGGCGGCTTATATGCTTTAGGTTTGTTTCACTGGCACTGTCCCATAAGGTAGAAACATAATTTATAAGAGATAGAATATGTGCATGAAAGAATAGTTTTCGTGACTGTAGATTTAGAAAATTTTTGATTTTCCTAAGTTGATATAATCTTACTGAGATTCTTTTTGCTAATGCAGCTATGTGATCTGACCAAGACAAATCATTGTCAATTACTGCACCTAGTACTTTGTGTGAGACTACTTCTTCGATTTGTTGTCCGTGGATATATATAGGCGCGAATGGAGAACGCAATTTCTGTCTTTTTTGCCAAGTACTTATAAACATACATTTTGTTTTATTAGAATTAAGAGACATGTGATTGAGTTCTGTCCATTCGATAAGTTTATTGATATCTGCCTGCATATCATTCACAAGCTGGTTTGGATCATTGTTGTTACATTGAATTGATGTATCATCAGCAAACATTTGACATGAACAATGGATATGCAGAGGTAGGTCGTTAATATAAATGGAGAAAAGAAGTGGTCCTAGTATTGATCCCTGAGGTATTCCATATTTCACGGGTAATAAGGTTGATCTCCTAGGCCCGACTTCAACAAGTTGATGACGATTAGTGAGAAATGAGTCTAAAAATGATAATGCTTGGTTAGAAATTTTATAGCATTTTAATTTTTTGATAAGGAGAGAGTGGCTAATAACGTCAAAGGCTTTAGCAAAGTCTAGAAAAAGGACTCCTGTGATTTCATTATTATTGATATTCAAAAGACAATGCTCAATGAGTTGTATTAAGGCTGTATGGCAAGAATGGTTTTCACAAAAACCTGACTGGTTTTCATTAATTAGATCATATGTTTTAAAATGAGAATGTAAGTAAAACTGTATATGTTTTTCTAATGGTTTAGATAGGACTGACAGTATGGATATTGGTCTGTAGTTTGATGGATTGGTTCGGTCTCCTGATTTGTGTAATAGTATTACTTTTGCTTGTTTAAACTTCATTGGGAAGTAACTCTTGTCAATACACAAGTTAAATATGTACGTTAGGGTGTCAGTTATAGCATATGCACTGATTTTTTATATTTGACTATCAATTTTGTCTAGGTCTTTTGATCTTGACTGTTTCAATTTGAGTATACTATTAAGCACTTCTGTTACTGTTATTGGGGGTATAACAAAATCAGATGAGATGCTCTTTGATGAACATAATTGCTTTAATTCAATCAGCTCATTTGTTTCTGTTTTATCATTAGATATTATAGAGTCAGCAATGTTTGCAAAGTGAGAATTAAGGTTTTCTGCTGATATTTCTTTTATGACTTTTTGGGAGTTATGTCTTGAGTTATTAGTTAAGGTATTAATGGCTTTCCAAATCGCTTTTGGATTTTGGGCTGAAGATAACAAATCTTGAAAGTATTTTGTTTTGGCTTTGTGCTTCATTGAATTGACTTTGTTTCTTTGCTTTTTATATTCATATGTGTGTGTGTGTGTGTGTGTGTGTGTGTGTGTGTGTGTGTGTGTGTGTGTGTGTGTGTGTGTGTGTGTGTGTGTGTGCACATGTGTGTGTTTATGAAATAGGGGGTGAAAGCTTGGTTTTCATCAATACAAGATAAACAATATTTTTTGTATAATCTATAACATTTTCAGAACTGCAATTCTTAAAACAAGCTGATTCAGATCAGACTTGTTCTGTCTTGTAGTTTACCTTGAGATCAAATTGTATTGTGTGTTTATATTCATTTGTGGGGGTCTGTATCTGTGTGTGGTGTGTGTTGGAAGTAGTTGTTGTTACTGCATTATTTACTCAGACTTTTTTTTATATGTCCCTTTCTGTGTGTTCACAGGCCTGGTGTACCCAGACAGCTGAAGACAATGTGGGATGATCAGTTAAGTATTTTGTCTGTGTATCTGCTAGTGTGTATGGCTTATTTTGTGCCTTGTTGTATTTTGTCGTAAGTGTTGGTGTACACAAGTTTTTTTGTGTAGGTATACATAAGTGTAGTGAGAAAGATTGCTGTATTTGTGTGTGTGGGGGGGGGGGGGGGGGGGGGAGATGGGGGTTGATATTTTGCATACATTACTTCTAACTTGATTTATGTGTGTTCAGTAACTGTGTTCAGTAACTGTGCAGTATGTGTTCACAGACCTTGAATACCCATCAGCTGGAGATGCTTACAACAGCACTGTCAGGAGTTAAGTGCTTTGAGCGTGTGTGATTGTGTGTGTGTGTTTATTTATTTATTTATGCTTAAAAAAAAAAAAAGATGATTATCGAATAAGCACTCATGTGCATTATTTTTTACATCCAGTCCTTAAGTGTATGCAGTTTTGCAAAATCTTTAATCAATTCCTACCGGCACATAATGGTCTACTCTTCCAAAAAGGGGGGGCGGGTTTTAATAGTGTGGGGGGGGATTTGTTTCCTATGGGGAGGGGGGGGGGGGGGGGGCAGTATATTAGAGTTGATATGCTATTATTGCATACATAGTTACAGACTTGTTTGCTCTGTGTGCAGTATCTGTGTTCACAGGGCTGGTGTACCCAACAGCTGGAGATGCTTCCAGCAGCACTGTGCAAGAGTTCACTCTCAGAGGATGGCTGACTGCTATAGCGGATCAGTGTAAAGCAACGGTTTAGGATGGCTGTCCACTATAGCAGATTTGCTGTTTGCAGATTTTTCATGTGGCGTCGGCATGATACTATGACTAGTACAGCTAAACATAGCTTCGTGGGCCTATCCAAGTTTGAATTCAGAGTGTTGTCAGGTGAATCCGTATGTTCCAAACTCTTTGATTGTGGTTGTAAAGAGTAGGTGACAGGGAGTAGTGACACACAGTACAAAATTTGGAGTTTTTTCTTCATTCTAGTCAAAGCTTAAATATTAAAGTGAGAGCTTAGATATTAAAGTGAGAGCTTTTATCTTTTAATATGTAGTAACCCAGCATGTTATTCATAAGTTCAGAAAATTTCATTTTCTTACTATGTGTTTTGTATTTTTGATGACTTTTTAACTGACCATTACAAATGGGCTGTCTGTGAGGAAGAGCAAGGGAGAGAACTGGCCGTTCGGAGTGAGTTAAGTGCTTTGTGTGTTTCTTTCTTTAATTATTTGATTTTACTTGTCTATTGATTTTGTTGTTGTTGAGGATAATGGAATAAGCACCCGTATGCTTTTTACATCCAGTCCCTGTGTTTATGCAGTTTTGTCAATTTTGTCATGCATTCGTACTGGCACACAGTAGCCTACTGGTGTGTGTATGATTTGTTTCCTCTGGTGTGTTGTTTGTTTTTCTCTCCATTGATATTTTTAATGGAATTTATCTTTCATATAATGTAGACATTGTCACAACCTGTCTTGCCATAGCGTTGCCTTGTTGTATTGCCATGATACACTGACCCTTGGATTGTGTTGTTGTTGTTGTTGTTCCTTGTTTGGTTTTTCTAATATACTCACAGCTTTTATACACTTTCTCCCACATACATTTTTGTCACCATTTTGAAATGATTTTCAGCTACAGCCAATTTTTGCACAAATGTTAGAGATGGGGCTTGACATGTGAGTGAGAGTGTGTGTGTATTGGGGGAATAGGTGGGGTTGTATTGGGGTCATTGCATTGCATACAAAATTACAGACTTGATTTTTTTTATTACTTTATTTTATTTACTCTTCTATATTGAGAAAAAAGGAATATGCACTTATGTGCTTTTTTACATGCAGTCCCCATGTATATGCAGTTCCGTAAATTTTGTCATCCATTCCCATCAGCACACAATGGCCAACTTTTCCAAAAACAGAACAGGTCTTCATGCAGAATTCCTCTGTGTGCAGTATCTGTGTTTACAGGGCTGGTGTACCCAAAGCTGGAGATGCTTTCAGCAGCACTGTCCAAAAGTTAAGTGATCTGTATGTGGGGGGGGGGGGGGGGGGAGTGTGGGGGGGGGGGGGATGGGTTTTTTTTTGTTTTTTTTTGGGGGGGCTGTGTGATTTGTTTCCTCTCATGTATTGTTAGTTCTTCTCTTCATTGATGATGTAGACATTGTCACAGCCTGCCTTGCCATAGTGTTGTCTTGTTGTATTGCAATAATGTGCTTACACACTTGGTGATTGTTGCTCCTTGTTTGGTTTTTTTCTAATATTTTTACAACTTTAAACTCTTACCAGTTATCTTTTCTTTAAAAAAAAATTCTTTCACCTATTAGCAATGATATTGAGTTGCAGGTAATTTTTGCGCAAATGTTAGAAAGCTAGATTCACATGTGGGTGAGGGTGTGTATTGGTGATGGTGGTGGGGGGGGGGGGGTGGAGGGAGGCAAATATGTTAGGGTTGATGTTTTGCATACATGACTACAGACCTGATTGCTCTGTGTGCAGTATCTGTTTTCACAGGGCTGGTGTACCCAACAGCTGGAGATGCTTCCAGCAGCACTGGCCAAAAGTTAAGTGATTTGTGTGTGTGTTTAGGGGGGAGAGGGGGTCGGTGTGTGTTTGTGTGTGTGTGTGTGTGGGGGGGGGTGTGATTTGTTTCCTCTCATGTATTGTTAGTTCTTATCTTCATTGATAAAATAGACATTGTCACAGCCTGCCTTACCCTAGTGTTGCCTTGTTGTATTGCCATGATACACTGACACACTTGTTGATTGCTGTTTCTTGTTTGTTTGTTTTTTTCTAATGTTTTCACAACTTTAAACATTTACTCCCATTTATCTTTAAAAAAATCACCTATTTGAAATTATGTTGAGTTGCAATCAATTTTGGCACAAATGTTAGAAAGCTGGATTCATATTTGAGTAAGGATGTGTATTGGTGGTTGGGGGGGGAGGGGGGGCATATTTATTATGGTTGATGTTTGCATACATGACTAGGAACCAGATTGCTCTGTGTGCAGTGTCTGTGTTCACAGGGCTGGTGTACCCAACAGCTGGAGATGCTTCCAGCTGCACTGGCCAAAAGTTAAGTGATTTGTGTGTTTGTTTATTCATTAATTTACTTAATTTATTTTAGTTATCTATTGTTTCATTTTGAGAATGATGGAATAAGCACCTATGTGCTTTTTTCTACATTTGAGTCCCTATGTGTATGCAGTTTTGAAAATTTTGTCATTCTTACTACTGGCACACAAGGGCTTACTCTTTGTGTGTGGGGGGAGGGGAGAGGGGGGATGATTTGTATCCTTGTTGTACTGTAAATTCTTCTCTTCATTGATAATGTAGACATTGTCACAGCCTGCCTTGCCATAATGTTGCCTTGTTGTGTTGCCATGATACACTGACCCCTTTCTTTTTTATTGTTATTGCTTTGTTGTTGTTGTTTTTTTTACTAATATTTTCACAACTTTTAAACACTTATTCCCAGTTATCCCTTTTTTTCACCAATTGAGAATGATGTTCATCTGCAGCCAATTTTACACAAATGTTAGAGATGGGGCTTGACATGTGAGTGAGAGGTGTGTATTGGGGGAATGGGTGGGGTTTGTATTGGGGTTATTGTATTGCATACAAGATTACAGATTTGATTTTATTTATTACTTTTTTATCATTCTTCTATATTGAGAATAAAACAATAAGCGCTTGTTTGCTTTTTTTATGTCCAGTCCCTGTGTATATGTAGTTTTGTAAATTTTCTCATCCATTCCCACCAGCACACAGTGGTCTACTTTTCCAAAAAGCAGAACAGATTTTAATGTGTGATTGCTCTGTGTGCAGTGTCTGTGTTCACAAATCTGGTCTACCCAACAGCTGTGGATGCTTTCAGCACCTGTGTCCAAAAGTTAAGTGCTTTGTGTGTTTATTCATTTCTTTATTTTATTCATTTATTGGTATTATTATATTTCTGAGGTAGCTTTTTCATCATATGATGATCGATGGAAATAAGGATGTTATGATAATGTTGCCACGGAAGTGCATGTGTATGCAGTTGTGTAAATGTTGTCGTCGTTCCAAGCAGCACACAATGACCCACTCATGTGTGTGTGTGTGTGGGGGGGGGGGTTCTTTTCTCTGGTGTGTTGTTTATTCTCATGATATAAACATTGTCACAGCCAGTCTTGCCATCATGCAGCCTTGTATTGTCATAATACACTGACCTCCTTGTTTGTTGTTTTATTTTCCTAATACGCTTAAACACTTGCACACAGTTATCTTTTCTTTGTAAAATATTTTGTCACTTATTTGACACAATGTTCAGCTGTAGCATGTTTTTGCACATATGTTAGAATACTCTTATAAACTTAGAACGTTGTACTCATTTTATGATTTTTACTAGGTTGTTCTGAATGAATGAAATTGTGTTTCAACCATGAAAAAAACCCAGAACTGATCATGTTTGTGTGTGTTGACAGACTTTGCATTGCAAGAAGGTTGAAGATGGAGAAATAGGTATAGGAGGCTGGACACAAGGAATTGAAGTTGCCAGGTAAGGTACAATTCCTTTGTGTGTGGACATGTTTGGTGTAAGCTTGTTTGTGTGTGTTTGAAAAATACTGGTTCCTGATGT
>JASPKP010008383.1:10000-11637 GCA_030674155.1 Stramonita haemastoma | reverse complement strand
GAGGAGGAGGGAGGGGGGGGAAAAAGGGGAGAAGGGGGTTTCGAAAAAGAGAGGAGGGGAGAGGGGGGGGGAGGGGGGGGGGGGGGGAAAAAAAAGGGGGAGGGGGGAAAGGAAGTAGGGGGGGGGAAAAGGGGAGGAAAAAGGGGGAAACGGGGAAACGGGAAAAAAAGGGAAAAGGAAGAAGGGGGAAAGGGAGGGGGGGGAAGGGGAGGGAAGGGAGGGGGGGGAGGGGGAAAAAGGGAAAAGGGGAAAGAGGGGGCCGGGAGAAGGGAAAAAAAAGAGGTGAGGAGAGGGGTGGGAAGGAAGAAAGGAAAAGGGGGGAAAAGGGAGGGGGGAAAGGGAAGAAAAGGGGGGGGGGAAAAAAACCCTCTTTAAAATACCAAAATCTTTTTTTTTTTAAGGGCCCCGGGGGGGGTTTTTTTTTTTCAGGCCCCTTTCCCCCAATTTGGGGCAGCCCCCCAAAAAAAAAAATAAAAAGGAGGGGGGAGAGAGGGGGGAGAGAGGAGAGGAGGGGGGGGTGGGGGGGGTGGGACGGGGGCGAGAGGAGAGAGAGGGTGAGAGGGAGAGGGGAGGAGCGAAAAGGGAAGGAGAGAGAGGAGGGAGGAGAGACGAGGACAGAAAGGACAGGGGGTGGACAGAGAAAAGGGGAGGTCGAGGACGAGGAAAGCGAGAGAGAGAGGAGAGGAAGAGGGGAGACAGAAGGGGAGACCGGAGAGAGAGAAGGGGGGGAGGGGGGGCAGGGGAAGAGAGGAGGAGAGAGAGAGAGAGGGAGGAGAGGAGAGAGAGAGGGAGAGAGGGGGGGGGGGGGGGGGGGGGGGGGGGGGGGGGGGGGGGGGGGGGGGGGGGGGGGGGGGGGGGGGGGGGGGGGGGGGGGGGGGGGGGGGGGGGGGGGGGGGGGGGGGGGGGGGGGGGGGGGGGGGGGGGGGGGGGGGGGGGGGGGGGGGGGGGGGGGGGGGGGGGGGGGGGGGGGGGGGGGGGGGGGGGGGGGGGGGGGGGGGGGGGGGGGGGGGGGGGGGGGGGGGGGGGGGGGGGGGGGGGGGGGGGGGGGGGGGGGGGGGGGGGGGGGGGGGGGGGGGGGGGGGGGGGGGGGGGGGGGGGGGGGGGGGGGGGGGGGGGGGGGGGGGGGGGGGGGGGGGGGGGGGGGGGGGGGGGGGGGGGGGGGGGGGGGGGGGGGGGGGGGGGGGGGGGGGGGGGGGGGGGGGGGGGGGGGGGGGGGGGGGGGGGGGGGGGGGGGGGGGGGGGGGGGGGGGGGGGGGGGGGGGGGGGGGGGGGGGGGGGGGGGGGGGGGGGGGGGGGGGGGGGGGGGGGGGGGGGGGGGGGGGGGGGGGGGGGGGGGGGGGGGGGGGGGGGGGGGGGGGGGGGGGGGGGGGGGGGGGGGGGGGGGGGGGGGGGGGGGGGGGGGGGGGGGGGGGAAAAAAAAAAAAAAAAAAAAAAAAAAAAAAAAAAAAAAAAAAAAAAAAAAAAAAAAAAAAAAAAAAAAAAAAAAAAAAAAAAAAAAAAAAAAAAAAAAAAAAAAAAAAAAAAAAAAAAAAAAAAAAAAAAAAAAAAAAAAAAAAAAAAAAAAAAAAAAAAAAAAAAAAAAAAAAAAAAAAAAAAAAAAAAAAAAAAAAAAAAAAAAAAAAAAAAAAAAAAAAAAA
>JASPKP010008383.1:0-5000 GCA_030674155.1 Stramonita haemastoma | reverse complement strand
ACAAAAAAAGCTTATAAAATGTTACACGATCTAGATGCAAGAGGGAAAAGAAACTGGGTATCAAAAATCGCTGTAGATTGTCTGAAAATGGTTTTGGATATGTAGGGAAAACGGAGGGGTTCAAAACGTTCAAGAGTTTTTATATCAGTTGAAAGAAGACTGATTTTAAGCAGATGGCAAGAATGGGATTTCCACATTGAAAACAGTGAGGATTCAGTATATATATTGACTTTCTGTGGTGTCCATGACAGGAACATATATCTCAAAATCGAGGTCGACAAACATTTGAAATTTCTTATGACCAGGTTTAGATGTGGCATTTCGGAAATTAATACACACCAAAACCGCTATAAACTACATTCTGATTTGGATTTGACTTGTTCTTTGTGTAAAATTTGAATTGAGGACAAAGTGCATTTCATGTTGTGCTGTCAGAGTTTTAGTAACTAAGAACACGGTATATACATTAACATTTTATAAATACCCTAGCCAATTTCGTCTGAGTTTGCTTTTGGTCTGTACAAATGAAAGTATTATTCGGAATGTATCAATTTACTTATACAAAGGTTCAAATTACGATCAGTTCTGGCATAGTCAAGTTTGTTAATGTGTGTGTGTGTGTTGTGTGTGTGTGTGTGTGTGTGTGTGGTGTGTGTGTGTGTGTGTGTGTGTGTGTGTGTGTGTGTGTGTGTGTGTGTGTGTGTGTGTGTGTCTCTCTCTCTCTCTCTCTCTCTCTCTCTCTCTCTCTCTCTCCCTCTCCCTCTCCCTCTCTCTCTCGCTCTCGCTCTCTCTCTCTCTCTCTCTCTCTCTCTCTCTCTCTCTCTCTCTCTCTCTCTCTCTCTCTCTCTCTCTCTCTCTCTCTCTCTCTCTCTCTCTCTCTCTCTCTCATTGTCAACGCTCCTTAAGGGAGTGTGAAGAAAACCCCACCCATACCACTCTATCTAACTTCCCGACAACAACAAACGCAGAACACAGAGGAGAAATTTCCATCTTTACTATTCAATTTTGATGATAATGAAATCAACAATCAAAAAATAACAAGGCAAAACCAACGCACCAAAATACACTTCCTCACGCTCACAAAAATCTTACATAGTAAACAACAACAACAAAAAATAATAACAATGCAAAAATCACACGCAAAAAATGTACAAGTTTTCACACCCACATACAACCGCACTCTAATCTAAATATTATATATTAACTCTAATTTAAGGTCCTGTATTTCTCACTCTTTTCCTTTTTCTCTAAAAAACAGTCTTTGAAGTCCAAAAATGAATTTAAAAAAAACACGCAAAAAACCACACACCAAAAGAATCACTTTCCTGACAATACGATGGAGAAGACGAAGCAGACGAAGGAGACGTGTTGAAGACAAGGTACAAGGTAGGACTTGATGACTGGAGGTAAACAGGAACTGGTGGCGAACAGGAACTGGTGGTAAACGGAAACCTGTCACTGGAATTGATATAACTGGAATTTCCAGAGCAGGAAAGCATGGCATTCAACTAATGACTGATACTGTTGAAATATTTCTATTATTGTTTGCTGATGTTGTTATCTTATTATCTGAATCTGCTATTGGTCTCCAAAATCAGTTGAACAGACTTAAGAGAGAAGCAGATAGATTATGCTTGGTTGTCAATCTTGAAAAGACTAATGTAATGGTGTTTAGAAAGGGAGGGTACTTAGGTTCTAGGGAAAAGTGGATGTATGGGAATGAAGAAATTAAGGTTACCAATTCATATAATATTTGGGGATGGGTTTCACAACAAAGCTGAGCATTAATAGTGCCTTGGTAGATGTTTGTAACAGAGGAAAAAGAGGAGTTATGGAAATACAGAAATCTATGAAAAAACTGAATACCACGGATCTAAAACTGTTTTGGAAGATGTTTGATACTCAGATAGAACCAATATTAACGTATGCATCTGAGGTTTGGGGATTGTATGAAGAAGGCAAGCGAATTGAAAAAGTTCACAATTTGCTATAAAGAGATTTCTATCTGTTCCTTTACATGCATCAAACCATCTAGTTTACGGGGAAAGTGGTAGATATCCGTTATACATAAGGGCATATATAAAAAGCATTAAATACTGGTTTAAAACTTCTTAAACAACCAGCTTCTAGAATATGTAGACAGGCTTATGAAATGCTAATCTTACAACATGAATCTGGTCGACTTAATTGGGTGTCAAATGTACAGAAAACTTTATGTGTGAATGGATTTGGTATTGTGTGGCTGAGTAGAGACGTAGGATGTGAATATAGTTTCATTAATGAATTTAAAGATAGACTTATTTCATGCAACAAACAGAACTGGCATTCAGATTTAGAAAATAATGACAAATATATGTGGTATAGTTCCTTCAAAAGTGTCTTTCAAACAGAAAGATATCTGTCTTTTATAACCAACAAATGGTTACAAGATCAGTCTCAGTAGATTTCGGCTAAGAGTCAGTGGCCTTAAAAATTGTAATTATTGGTTTCAAGTGAAGATAACTCTAACGATAATATTTGCCCTTCATGCCGAAATGCCACAGAAGACGAATTTCACTTTCTTTTCGATTGTATGGCCTATTCTGATAAACGCAGAAACTGTGAGGCGCTAAGTGTGTTTAAAGGCATTGCTGATATGAATTCTGTTGCAAATATTCTATCTGTCAGCAGTGAAGAGAAAATAGAAAGTCTAGCTAAATTCATTGGAGAAGCAATGAATATTAGGAAAAAGATAACGGAACTGAGTAACTAGTCCTTAGATGGTCCTTTATTGATTCTGTTAGTGTGTGTGGTGGGGGGGGGGGGGGGGGGGAGAGGAGAGAGAGGAGAGAGAGAGAGAGAGAGAAGGAGAGTGTGTGTGTGTGTGTGTGTGTGTGTTGTGTGTGTGTGTGTGTGTGTGTGTGTGTGTGTGTGTGTGTGTGTGTGTGTGGTGTGTGTGTGTGTGTGTGTGTGTGTGTGTGTCACCTGCGTGGCAATTAGAATGTGCAGTAGCATAATGTAAGTGCGAAGTGAGAGGAAAATTTGGAAAATGTTATTATGTTACACACATTCATCTGAACTTGTTATTCCCCTTGTCTACAGGGCTGTAATGCTGTATGGACAATAAAACTGTGTCAGTGTCAGTGTCAGTGTCAGTGTCAGTGTCAGTGTCAGTGTCAGTGTCAGTGTCTCTCTCTCTCTCTCTCTTCTCTCTCTCCTCTCTCTCTCTCTCTCTCTCTCTCTCTCTCTCTCCTCTCTCTCTCTCTCTCTCTCTCTCTCTCTCTCTCTCTCTCTCTCTCTCTCTCTCTCTCTCTCTCTCCTCTCTCTTCTCTTCTCTCTCGTCTCTTCTGTCTGTCTTCTGTCTTCTTCCTCTCTCTCTGTCTCTCTTGTTCTGTCTTCTGTCTCTCTGTCTCTGTCTCTGTCTCTGTCTCTGTCTCTGTCTCTGTCTCTGTCTCTCTGTCTCTCTGTCTCTTCTCTCTCTGTCTCTGTCTCTCTCTCTCTCTCTCTCTCTCTCTCTCTCTCTCTCTCTCTCTCTCTCTCTCTCTCTCTCTCTCTCTCGCAATTTGACGGCCCGGTTCAATTCCTGTTCGAGGGGATTTTTCTCCTGGAGCTATCATCATGCTGACTCCACTCTCCCCACAAATCCTTCGGATGAGACTTTAAACCGAGGCCCCGTGTGCGGAATGCAGGCAGAACATCTTGCGCACGCGTTAAATCCTGTTCCGCTTTCGGAAGAGTAGGCCATTGTGTGCCAGTGTGAACAGATGAAAAGATTTACAAAACTGCATACATACGGGGACTTGATGTAAAAAAAAAAAAGCACATGAGTGCCTATTTCACTATCCTCGATATAAAATGATGAAATGAATAAATAAATACATGAATAAACAACTTTCATGGTTCTGAGGACAGCCAAACGTGGAGTAGAAGCTAAACGTTCAGCTGTTGCCCATCTCTCTGTCACTATACCCTGATACCTGATAACCAAGGCAACCTCGTTCCCCCCCAAAAAAAAAAACACAAAAAACCCACCAAACAAAGGAGGCTTAATGCACCAAGAAAAGTGCTACAAATTCAGTTGCCTCCCTACAACATGTTTCCTTTTAATGCCAGTCGTAAATGTTGTTTTGAATTGGACCCATTAGTGATACATGCTGCCATCTTACTAGAGATGGGGCCGGGGCAGAATGGCCCGGTGGTTAGTGTTGCGCCTTGTGTTCGCTATCTGATGTCCCGGGTTTGAGCCAGGTTCGAGCCACCACCAAGATACCTGTTCACCCTGGAGACAGCATCAGTGCCAACTCCACTCTAGTGCCCAGACAGTTCTTTGGGTGGAACTATAAACCCTGGTCCTGTGTGTGAATGCACGCAGAACACCTTGAGCACACGTTAAAACCTGCTCCGTCTTTCGTAAGAGTCGGCCATTGTTGCCAGTAGAAGTGAATTAAAAAAAAATTATAACCGTGTGCACACGGTAGGGACTAGATGTAAAAACAAGACATGATTTCTGATTTCATTATCTGGAAATAAAAAAAAAGAGAATGAAGCTAAGGCAGTTCAGAGAACTTTTCAATAGTTGACGGGTTCAAGAATTACAAAAGGCTTTTACATGTAGTGTATTGCCGTGTTGCTGATTGCGAAGTCTTCATTGGTGCCCCCACTGCCCAGTGCACTACGGGATAGGTGAAGGTGAAGGTGAAGGTGAAGGACACTGCCTTGCACCACAAGAGCAGTGCCATCTATTAGTTGTTGTTGTTGTTTTTTTCGCTTTTTCTGTCTGCATGCGTATTTGTGTCCCTATCGGAGTGTTTTCTCCAACAGAACTTTACCAGGAAAACATTCTTGTTGCCGTGGGTTCTTTGGGGGTGCTAAATACGTTGTTAGACACGGGACCTCGTTTTATCATCTCACCCGAAAGACTAGCACCCAGACGACCACTCATGGTCTAGTGGATATAGGGACAAATTTCAGGAATAAACGGGGATCAAATCATCCCACACTTTGAACCCGGACTTTTTTTT
>JASPKP010000838.1:32500-35000 GCA_030674155.1 Stramonita haemastoma | reverse complement strand
GAGAGAGAAGGGGGGGAGAGAGAGAGAGATACCCTCGTACGCAACCTCTTACACAAACAACTCACATACATACATACATACAACTAATACATATTTTATACATTTTTTAAAAACATACATACATACATAATACATACATACACACAATTATACACGCTTATGCAACATTACACACACATACCTGCACAACACACACACACACCACACACACACACACACAAACCCACAAACACACACACAACACAACACACAAACACACACACACCGACAAAAGCGCGAGAGTGCCCACTTTCCCACTCACCCACAATTGAGTTTGGTTGGGTTTCCTTTTTTTTTTTTCCTCTTGAGGGTCCCGGCAGAGAGAGGAGAGAGGGGGAGGGGAAGAGAAAGAGAGAGGGGAGAAGGAGAGAGAGAGAGAGAGAAAAGGGGGAGAGAGAAAGAGAAAACAGACAAACAGACAGACAGACAGACAGACAGACAGACAAAACAGATACACAGCCAGACAGACAGCAGAACAGACAGACAGAAGAGGTAAAAGAGAGACAGAGAGATAGAGCAGAGAGAATACAGACAGACAGAGGCATAGACAGGAAAAGAAACAGACAGACAGACAAAAACAGACAGACAGCAGACAGACGAAGAAAGTGAAGGCTGGATAATAATAAAACGACGCCAGACAAAACTGCTTTCGAGAGTGTAGAAATGTTATAGGTATACAAAACAAAAGGGAAAAAAAAAAACAAAAAAGAAGAAAAAGAAAAAAAAAAGGTTTACAAGAGGGTTTGGGAGACAAAAAATGCATGGACGTGTGGGGATGTTTCACCAAACCGACATTGTAGAGGGTTAGAAGAAGAAAAAAAAAGAAGAAGAAAGAAGAAAAGAAGAAGAAGAAGAATGATGATATGATGATGAGGGTGATGTGATGATGAGATGATGTTGTGATATGATGGATGATGATGATGATTGATTTAAAAATAATAAAAATGATAATGATTTAATAATAAATTAAAAAATAATATAATATAATAATAATAATAATAAAAATGATGATGATGATGATGAGATGATGTGATGATGAAGATGATGATGATGTGAAAATAAAATAATAATAATAATTTAAAAATAATAATAATAATAATTAAAATAATATAAAAATAATAATATAATAATAATAATAAAAATAATAATAAATATGGATCGGGGATCTATGGTAACGGCCCTGCCTAAAAAAGGAAAAGTGGGTTGGAGTGCCCGGTGGTTTTGAATCCGTTTGGGCCCAAAACTTTTCCCCCAATCATTAGACCTGAGTGGTGGTCTAGTTGCTAGTCTTTTTGGATGAGACGATAAAAACCCAGGCCCCGTGTGTTACACAGAATTACTTGCGCACGTTAAAGAACCCATGGCAACGAGAAAGGTTGTCCCTGGCAAATTTCTGTAGAAAAAGCCCCTTGGTAGGGAAAAAATACAGTGCAGAAAGGAAAATATTAAAAAATATAATAGGTGGCACTCACTTGTGGCGACGCACTCTCCCCGGAGAGGATCCCGAAATTAACCCAGAGAAATCTGCTGTGACTGAAGGCCGACTGGGTCGGATATACGGGGAAAAAAACATGATTTTTTATGATTTGGGTTTTTTTGGTGGAATGGAACCCCTAAACAGTATTTTTCAAGTTCTTATTTCTTTTCGAAAAAAAGTATCATAAACTTGATAATTTGACAATAAAGATGAAACATTTACAAAGATGCAGGTTTTTCTTTCCTATTTTCTCCTTTTCTTTTTTACCACCTAATCCATTTTTTGAAAGAGAAGACACTTTTCAAAACAAAAGATACAGCGTTGAAATCTTGCGTGCTTGTTTTTAGTATTAGTCTAAAATTCACGGATTGATTTTGATTTTCTTGATACATTTGAAGTTATAGCAATTTGAAACTTTTACCCAACCAAATTTGACACAAAAATCCGGCTTTTCACAAGAAAAATTCACCAAAAATCAAAAACTGTAACAAACCTTAAAAAAATCTGTAAAATTGAAGAAAGCAATTGAAAAAAAAGAAAATTGATGCAAAACAAAATTTAAACAATATTTTTAAATATTTTGGAAGTTTTCTTCTTTCAAAAAATATGTTGTTTGTCGGCCATTTTAAATTCGTTTCCATGGAAACGGAAGGTCATACTAACATAGTCAAACTAATTTTCGATTCTCAAGTGGTAGATTATTTTAATAATCTAAAACACAAAACCCCTTAAAAACTATTTAAACAAAAATTTTCCTTTTATCGACCCATGTCTAGCCAGTGGTGTACAATGTGAAATTAAAAGTAAAAAAAAAAAAAAAAAACGAAGATGCAAAAGGAAAAAAAACTTGTCTGAAGTTGTTTCATGATGAAATGTATGAGCGGAAATTAAAAAGTGTATGTAAAAATGGCCATTAAACCATGCCTTAGTAAGCCCAGTTGTTCACAATTTCCTTTCTCGTGTTGTGTGTGTGTGTGTGTGTGT
>JASPKP010000838.1:15000-27500 GCA_030674155.1 Stramonita haemastoma | reverse complement strand
CAATTCTTCTTCTTCTTCTTCGCAATTCTTCTTCTTCTTCGCAATTCTTCTTCGCAATTCTTCTTCTTCCTCGTAATTCTTCTTCTTCTTCGCAATTCTTCTTCTTCTTCTTCTTCGCAATTCTTCTTCTTCTTCTTCGCAATTCTTCTTCTTCTTCGCAATTCTTCTTCGCAATTCTTCTTCTTCCTCGTAATTCTTCTTCTTCTTCATTCGATCCTCGCTACAGCTCCGAGGTTTACCAAATGGTGACATTTTTGCATAGGCCACATACAGGTTTGTCTCCTCCCCTTCTCTCCCCTCCCCCCTTCCATCCACCACCACCATTAAGATAGCCACATTCTGACTTCAGGGATCGACATCATTCAATCATAAGTCTCCCCTCACCCTCACCACCCCCCCCCCCCCCCCAAAAAAAAAAAAAAAAAAAAACGAAAAAGAGAGAGAAAAAAATTACAGTCTCTTTATTCTTAATTCTTTATGTCGAGGATAATGGAATAAACACTCATGTGCTTTTTTTTTTACATCCAGTCCCCGTGTGTATTCAGTTTTGTTAATCTTGTCATCTGGTCCCACTGGCACACAATGGCCTACTCTTACGAAAAGCAGAAGGGGATTTAACATGTGCGCAAGAAAATCTGCGCGCGTTCGCACACGGGGCCTCGGTTTATAGTCTCGAAGGACTTGTGGGGAGAGTGAAGTCAGCACTGATGGTAACTCCAAGGGAAAAATCCCTCGAACGGGAATCGAACCTGGTCGTTAAATTGCGAGCGCAATGTTCTGACCACTAGGCTATCGCCCCCCTCCCCCCCCCCCCCCCCCCCCCCCCGCCCCTCCGTCTCTGCTCTGTTACCCCTTGAGTGGCCTGTTTGTGTTGTTAGCCAACAGACAAGGTGCATGAGAAGGCCCTGCACGCGTATCCTCCTCCTCCTCCTCCTCCTCCTCCTCCTCCTCTTCCTCCTCCTCCTACTCCTCCTCCTCCTCCTCCTCATCATCATCATCATCATAATTCTTGACACGACTGACGCAGGAAGTGGCAGGGTTTTTTTGTTTTTTTTGTTTTTTTTTGGGGGTGGGGGTTTGTTTGTTTGTTTGTTTGTTTTTACCTTGCATTGCAGGTTATATTCACTCATAAAGCACATACATCTTCATCAATACAAAACGTTCATTTATCGTCCAATATCACTTAAAGTGGAAGATGTTAAAGCGAAAACAAACAACAAAATGTTCAATGCCAATACAGTGTGTAGCCCTCTGACATTATGATTGTGTTACACATATCAATGTTTCAATTATCTTGCAAGGGTTGGGGGGGGTTTTTGGTGGAAAAAAACGATGTAGAAATACATTAATTTAATCCTGAGTATCTTCATTAATACTAGAACAAAGGTAACAGAATAGCAATAACGACTAAAGTCAAGTTTAACCTAAAACAAAAAAGAAGTAAAAGAGTATTGTTACAAATGAAGCAAGGCCTCAAAAAAGATGTATTAAACAAAGTATAGAGTGAACAGGAAGTGGCAGGTTGCGCAGAAGCGGAAACAGTACATGTCTTCCTCGTCGCGTCATATCCGTTGCGCCATAGGCAGTCCGCTCTTCCCACTTCGAAGTTTATGGACGGTAAAAATCTTTTTAAAATTTTTTGAAAAAAAGAACAAGAAAGGAAAGAAAAGAAAAGAAAAAAAAAGGAAAGAAAGAAAAAAAAGAAAAAAAAGAAAAAAATAGAGACGAAAAACAAGAAAAAACACTGAGAGAGGAAGAAGGGGCTTAAGTTAGTTCAGGATAGAAAACAACGTTGAAGAAAAGTGGGGGAGGGGGGGGGGGGGGGGGGGGGGGAGGGGGAGGAGAGAAAGATTTTTTTTTTAATCTGAAAAATAAAAACCACCAAACAGGCAGAAGGGGAGTTATTAATGATGAAAGGGAAGAGGATAGTTTGAACAAGAGAGAGAGAGAGAGAGAGAGAGAGAGAGAGAGAGAGAGAGAGAGAGAGAGAGAGAGAGAGAGAGAGAGAGAGACAGACAGACAGACAGACAGACAGACAGACAGACAGACAGACAGACAGACAGACAGACAGACAGACAGACAGACAGACAGACAGACAGACAGACAGACAGACAGAGAGAGAGAGACAGAGAAGAGACAGAGACAGAGACAAAGACAGAGACAGAGAGACAGAGAGAGGCAGATAGAGAGACAGAGACAGAGAGAGACACAGAGAGAGAGATAGACAGACAGTTAGACAGACAGACAGACAGACAGACAGACAGACAGACAAACGAACAGACTGACAGAGAGGCAGAGAACAAACGCGCGTGCGCACACAAAAGCCCTCCAGCCTCCTTTTCAAACACACTCACGCGCGCGCGCGCGCGCGTGCGCGCACACACACACACACACACACTCACACACACACACACACAAGAGCACGCACGCATGTACACACACACACACACATACACACACACACATACACACACACACACACACACACACACACACACACACACACACACACACACACACACACACACACACACACATATGGGATGTTTAGAGGAAGTTGGTGCTTGGGGACACTAGAGACCAGACATGAATAAGATAATTTTTAAAAAAAAAACAGAAATGCAGAGGTGCAGAAAAGACACAGAAACACAGACAAGCAAGCACACAAACAGACAGGCAAAATCATATTAAAGCAATACACAATACCATGACTCAATTCTATTGAAAAAATCCATTCTTTTATTCCGATGATAATGAAAAAAAAAACTCAGTGTGCTTATTGACAATTCAGTCCCCAAGTGCATGCAGTTTTGTAAATGTCTGCCATCAGTTCCTGCCGGTATGCAATAGTCACCAGACAAATCAGAACGTTTTCTGTTGTTGTTGTTGTTGTTGTTGTTGTTTTTATTTTTATTTTTTCGTTTCTCAGTTATAGCTCCAAGGTTCACCAATGGTGAGTTTTCGTATGCGACAGGGTTTTGCCCACCATTTAGGTAGCCACATTCTGACTTCAGAGATGTATGCTGGGTGTGGTCATGTTTCCATAACCCACAACACACTGACCTAAATTACAGGATCTTTACCGTGCAGAATTATATTGATCTTCTGCATATGTATATATGTATTTATATGTATATATGTATTTATATGTATATATGTGTTTCTATGTATATATGTATTTCTATGTATATATGTATTTATATGTATATATGTATTTATATGTATTATATGTATTTATATGTATATATGTAATTTATATGTATAATATGTATATAAACGAAGTGAATTAAGGAACTGGCAGGTCCGCACTTGAAGTTGACCAGGGGGGATAGTAAAAACCCCAACCCTTTTATTCACCAGACGTAGCCACATAGATTCGAACCCACGACTTGATGAATCTATGGGATTGAAGTCGAGCGGTCTTAACCACTAGGCTATAGTGCTTCATCGAGTCACGATTTAAACAAGTAGCTAGCCAACACAGCAAACTAAAATAACAGAAAAAGCAATAACAAAAACAACAACAATTTGCCTACCCTTTTCTTGACGACATGAAACAAAAGAAAAAGAAAGAAAAAAAACGAAGCAAAAAAATGTACACAGGAAGTTGGTGCTTTTTTTCTCTATATTGTCCGTTTTCGTCCATGTACATAAAAACAGTGTGTGTGTGTGTGTGTGTGTGTGTGTGTGTGTGTGTGTGTGTGTGTGTGTGTGTGTGTGTGTGTGTGTGTGTGTGTGTGTGTGTGTGTGTGTGTGTGTGTGTGTGCAGGGGGGGGGGGAAATGCGTTGGATGCGTGGGTGGTTGTGCGTGTTATTTTTTTTTTGCTGCCTCGTCTTCTGTGACGACCCGGTATCGTTGCTCCCACGCCGCTCATTTCAATCTCCCCGCCACAGCCATACCCAGATTCGTTTAGTCTCATCCCCGGGGTCGGGAGTCCATAGGGAGCCCATCAATATTAGGTCACTGTGGGGCCACCAGCCAGAGGGGCCCTGCACTTCTGCTGGGTCACTTTAGTGGTGTTCAGTGGTGCCTGTTCTGATTTAACATACGCAGGACACCACCTACTAAGCCCCCTACTAACGGCAGTATTAGCTCAGTCGCGGAGCCAGACTGAGTGAGTCACCCACCTGAGGTGGCGACCACCGGTTGTGTGTGATATTGTATTGTATTGTATTGTATTGTATTGTATTGTATTGTATTGTATTGTATTTATTGTATTGTATTGTATTGTATTGTATTGTATTGTATTGTATTGTATTGTATTGTATTGTATTGTATTGTATTGTATTGTATTGTAATACCACTTTTAAGTCACGGCAGATGTGTCTGCATGAAATTTAGGCTACTCTCCCCAGGGAGACCGCATCGCCACAAGAGCAGCGCCACCAATTCTGTTTTCTTTTTCTTTCTGCAACTGCATTATTTTGTTTCCCCATCAGAGAGCCTTTTTTCTACAGAATTTTTGCCAGGTACAACTCCTTCGTTGCCTTGGGTTCTTTTACGTGCGCTATCTAATCGTGTGTAAAACACGGGACCTTGGTATATTGTCTCGTCCAGAAGACTAGCACCCAGATCACCACTCATGGTCTATAGCCTATGGTCTATAGGGGACGGATAGCCTAATGGTCAGAACATTGCGCTGGCAATTTGACGACCCGGGTTCGAGTCCGGTCGAGGAGATTTTTCTCCTGGAGTTAACATCAGTGCTGACTCCAATCTCCCCAAAAGTCCTTCGGATGAGACTTTAAACCGAGGCCCCGTGTGTTAACGCATGCAGAATATCTTGCACGCACGTTAAATCCTGTTCCGCTTTTCGTAAGAGTAGGCCATCGTGTGCCGGTGGGAACAGATGACATTTACAAAACTGCATACACACGGGGACTGGACGTAAAAAAGCACATGAGTGCGTATTCCATTATCCTCGATATAAAAGAATAAATCAAATCAAATCAAATCAAATCAAATCAAATCGGATAGGGAAAAGTTTCGGCCCAACAGGGAGATCAAAACAGCCTCACACTTCCTACCTGGACTTTTGGCTTTCTAGGCAGGTGTGTTACATCCAGACCACCGATACAGCAAGTGTGTGTGTGTGTGTGTGTGTGTGTGTGTGTGTGTGTGTGTGGTGTGTGTGTGTGTGTGTGTGTGTGTGTGTGTGTGTCTGTGTCTGTGTCTGTGTCTGTGTCTGTGTGTGTTTGTGTGAGTGTGTGTGTGTGTGTGTGTGTGTGTGTGTGTGTGTGTGTGTGTGTGTGTGTGTGTACTGTGTGTGTACTGTGTGTGTGTGTGTGTGTGTGTGTGTGTGTTGACTGGATGAGTGGGTGGGTGGGTGGGTGGTTGTGCACACACACACATACACACAAACACACACACACACACACACACACACACAAACACACACACACACACAAACACACACACAAACACAAACACACACACACACAAAACACACAAACACACAAACACACACACACAAACACACACAAACACACACACACAAACACACACAAATATTTCGTTTGTAAGTCACTCCAACTTGGACACTAGCTACAGGTCTCTGCGAGATGGGCTACACCCAACACAGAGAGGGGCCAGCGTTTTGGCGAGGAACCTTGGGAGGCACGTGAGGGGACTGTTCTGGAAGACACCCAAGAAGACCACGAGACGTCCCCCACGGCACCTACCTGAGCTCTACCCCATGCGACATTTTCCTGGCTACGCTGCTGGTGACCATGTAGGATTCTGGCACAACAGATTCGATGTGTTGGGTGACTGGTTCTGAATTAATACCATACAAAATGAACATTGCAGTAACTTAGCATTTGGGCTATAATAGTTATATGTTTTAACATTTTTACCGCCATTAGTCAAGTCATTATATTGTATTAGATCTATTATTGCTTAAGGCTCTAAACTTGTGGTTTGATATCACATAAGTTTATGTAGTTTTTGTTTGGTTGGTTTGTTGCTAATTCTTTTCCTTTAGACTAAGCTCTTCATCTCAGTTTTGAGTTGCTGTTTGACTCTTGTATAGGGTTTTTTGTGGGATTTTTGTGTTTGCTTAGGGGGTGTTTAGTATTTTCTCTGATAATATATGACTAATTGTTGTGCATACTTTAGTTTTTAAAGACAGTCCATTATGTGCAGAACGCATCTTGTCAAAATAATGCAGTGGAACTGTAGGTCTATCAACACAAATCATTCGTATCTTCTTCAACATCTTGCCTCAGTGAAGTATGAGATACTTATTTTTCAGTCCCTGAATGTAGATGAAAGTAACTTACCAAAGCTGCCTTCTTTTCATTATCCTCCTATTCACGAAGGAGCAGGCACTAATAATAAAATAAAGACAGCCATTTATGTACATGAAACATTGAAGTATAGCCCATGCCCCTCTCCTGTTTCAGACAATACTCAGAACATACATTCATGTGCAGTTCGAGTAAAACTAAGTGATGATCACATCGTAAATATTGTTTCTGTTTATCTGCCAAAAGGTCCACATGAAGATAACACAGATTGGGTGAGATCTATAAATCTATCAAAAGAAAAATGGATAATAGCTGGTGATTTCAATGCTCATTCTCCTTTTTGGGAGAAGGATAACTTGTATTCTATCACTAGTAAGCGATTTCTGGAGAATATTATTGATTCCTCTTTATACCTCCTTAATGACGGAAATGTTACGAGGATTCCAGATATCGCAAGTCAAAGAGCTAGTGCTATAGATCTCTCCCTTATTTCTACTCTTTTAGCTCCATATTGTACATGGGAAACCTACAGTGATTCTCTAGGTAGTGATCACTTACCTATTATCATTACGTTATATGGGAGGCCAGCACATAATGAAAAAGTCAAAGATATAATTCCAAAATATAACTACAATAAAGCAAAATGGGACCTGTTTCAATCTTTTCTAAAAGTATATGACACCAGCAGTATACAATCTGATGACATAGATACGTTTTATGACAGATTTACAAAAATAGTTTTAAGAGCTGCAGATTGTTCTATTCCTAAATGTTCATCTGTGAAGTCTGATATACATGCAGGGAACATATGGTGGAATGAAGCCTGTGAAAATGCTGTTATAAAGAAAAAAAGCATTCAAAACTTACTTAAAAAATGAATCACAAGATAATCATAGATTGTTGAAACTAGCTAATAAAGCATGTGATAAAGTTATTGAACAAGTTAAACTTGAATTCTGGTCCAACTTTTGTAAGCAGGAGGTTTTTTCACATAAGGATCTGCAGAAAGTATGGAAAAAGTTTAAGGAAATGAAAAATGGTATACAGCAACCATCTTGTCCAATCATAATTAAAGATAAAGAGTTCCCATCTAACTCTGACAAGGCTGAAGCTTTTGTTGATATGTTTGCGAATACCATGAGCAATACAAGTCTTTCACAGTCAGAAATTGCTTTTAGAAATGAAGAAATACCAAAAGATATGTATAAAGATCCTTTTCCTGATAATACATCATTTATAAACGCGCCGATTACAGTGCCAGAACTTGAGGATGTCATTAGATCTCTTAGCAATAAGAAAACCTCAGTAGGAGTAGATGCAATTTCCAATCAAATGTTGAAACATTTACCAAAAAACTGGGTTATTTTACTACATAGATTATTCCAACAGTGCTGGATAGAAGGTAAACTACCTCTAATATGGAAGCAGTCTATCATCGTTCCCATACTTAAACAAGGTAAATCAAAAAGTGATACAAGTAGTTATAGACCTGTGGCACTTACATCACATGTTGGGAAACTAATGGAAAAACTTATTTTGAACAGGCTGGTGTATTACTGTGATAAAAATAAAATCCTCCCAGTAAATCAAGCAGGATTTAGAAAAGGAAGATCAACTATGGACCACCTAGTAAAGCTGACTACTCAAATTAAACATCAATTTGCTCGCAGAAAAAAATATACTTGCCACTTTCTGTGATATTAACAAAGCGTATGACAAGGTTGGGCATGCTAGACTATTATATAAACTAAAATGTATTGGATTGTCAGGTTTTATTTATTACTATCTGAAAAATTTTCTTACTGGAAGAAGCATCCAGGCAAAAGTTGGAAATTCTTATTCCTCAAGTAGAATTTTACAAATGGGTATACCACAAGGTTCAGTGATTGCACCCTATTTATTTAATATTTTACTTTATGACCTCTCAAAGTCTGTATCGGACAATGTTGTTCTTGTTCAGTATGCTGATGACGTTTGTATGTGGAAAAGAGTAACAATGAAAAAGATAACACCAAAAAGACAGTTAAACTATGTTAGAAAATTATATCAGCTTGAATTGGATAGGATTAATAGGTATATGGTAGATAACGGCTTAAGTCTTTCTACAGAAAAGACACAAATGATGCTTTTTAACAGTGGTGCTGATCCTCCTAACCTTCCTGTCTTTAAGATCGGTGATAAAGTTCTAGATTACAAGCCTATGATAAAGTTTCTAGGTATTACACTTACTTCAAAGTTAACATGGCATTGTCATATTGAATATACCTTGAACAAAGCCAGAAGAAGTCTGAATATTTTAAAGGCAATCAGTAGACAAGTATGGGCACAAAATTCATTAGTTTTAAAACATTTAGCATTATCTCTGGTTCGTTCCAAACTAACATATGGTCAAGAATTGTTTTTCAGTGCCCTAAATATCTATTGAACAAAATTCAAAGTTTGGATTGTAAAGCCTTCCGTATTGCTTTGGGAGTTCCATTTCATACGTCGTCTTTAGGAACATACAGAGAACTAAAAGTACTGCCTTTAGATGAATATCGTAATCTAGCCGTTTCAAAGTATATTTTGAGAAGTTCAACTATTGAAAACAATATTGCATTGGAAACTACAATCAGATCTGACTCAGATTTCCCCAAAAGAGCTAAAAATATTTCTTCTCTTGCTACAATTGGTACTTACACTGCCGGTCTTCTCAAAGAGTCAAAAATCAATATTAAAGAATGGCAAAATTCTACACCTCCTTTATCACCGTGTCCAAATTGGGAACTTCAGAGGGCAAATTTTGATATCAATTATTCATCTTTAAAAAAAGAGGACAATGAGCTTATCCTTGGTTCATATGTAAAGGTTGCATCTAGAAAACACATACCCTTCTCATGTTAAAGTTTACACTGATGGATCTCTTCTTGAAAATAAGGAAGCAGGGGCTGCTTTCTTTATTCCTACTTTAAAGGTTGAAAAATCCTTTTATATCAGCAAACATCATTCCATTTTTACAGCTGAACTTACAGCTATTTTAATGGCTTTGTACTTCCTGCTTGATTTTCCTAAAACTATTTTGCCGGTTTTGTTCTGTGTTGACTCGAGATCTGTTTTACAGTCACTTTGTAACTCAGAATCTAATGCTAGACAGGATATTATAACTGAAATCAATCATTTAGTACACTTTTTAATTCTGAGAGGATCTAATGTTACTTTCTGCTGGGTTCCATCTCACTGTGGTATTTATGGTAATGAAAAGGTTGACAAAGTAGCCAAATCAGCAGCAAATCATTCTTCCTGTTCTACTGTCGTACATGTTCCGCTTTCTATTCGTGAGGGTTATGCACTGCTTCAAAATATTTGCTGGAAACATGTTAAAAAGAAACAGGAAGAGGCTGGATATCCCCTGTATAATTGTTCATATCTAGATTTTGAGAACATTCTTTGTACTCAGTACGGTTATCAAAAATCTTGTACCAGAAAAACTGTTACTCTAATCTACAGATTGAAACTAAATGCTTTTCGAGCAAAATTTGCAAAAAAATATACAATGTATATGCGGTGAAAAACTTTCAAATATTCATGTTTTGTATCACTGTTCGGGTTTAAAAAAGTTCCTACCATCATTTCAAAATAAGTCCCTACACGAGGTTCTTACGAATCCAAGGCTATTGTGTGAGATAGCATTATCCCTGATGCGATCCCCAGTAGCTTCATTTTTGTAAAATTTGACAATGCGTCTGCAACAGATTTGAAATCAGAATGATTCCAAATGTTCAGGTTCTGCTGTTAGCATAGTTTTGTTGCTATTGTTGTTGTTCTGAGGGTTGTTCTTTTTGTGTTTCTTTGCCTTGTTTTATTTTTTATTTTTGTATTGTTTGGAATTAGTATCTTGCTACATCTTCCATCTCATCAACCCCCACTCCACTCCCCCCCCCCCCCCCCCCCACTCTCCCCGTCTAATATCACATTAAGTGAACAACGTAAAATTGAAGACACACACACACACACACACACACACACACACACACACACACACACACACACACACACACACACACACACACACACACACACACACACACACACGGAATAGCCTGCTGATCCGGGTTGGAATCTCGTTCAAGAGGATTTTTTTCTCTGGAGTTAACATCAGTGCCGACTCCACTGCCCCTAAAAGTCATTTGGATGAGACTATAAACCGAGGTCCCGTGTGCGAATGTGGGCCGAACATCTTGCGCACATGTTAAACCCCGTTCCACTTTTCAAAAGAGTAGGCTATAGGCGATTGTGTGCCGGTAGGAACGGATGACAAAAAAATTAAAAAACTGCATACACACGGAGATTGAATGTTAAAAAAGAAAAAGCACATGGTTGCTCGTTCCATTATCGTTGAAATAAAAGAACAGATAAAATAACAGAAACTCTCTAACTATAAGAAAGCAATTTACTTACCAAACAAACCAATCAACAAAACAAAACTCAGTAATTAACTGACTAACTAACCAACTAATTAACTAACTAACTAACTAACGTCATTGCACGTGCTGATGTTCTAAATGCCATGTTCCCAGGCACAGACCTGGGCGAAACATTACGTCACCAGTGACTGTAACAACCATGCTCCATGAGGGGTGTGTGTGTTTTCTCAGGTGTTTTGTCCCCCTTCCCCCTCCCCTCCCCCCTCTCCCGCCTCTCTGCTTCCCCCATCCTACTCCCTCAACCCTTTTACTTCCCCAAGCAATTCTTTCGTTTCATCTTCTTCTTCTTCTTCTTCTTCTTCTTCTTCTTCTTCTTCTTCTTCTTCTTCTTCTTCTTCTTCTTCTTCTTCTTAATTCTTCTTCTTCTTCTTCGCAATTCTCCTTCTTCTTCGCAATTCTCCTTCTTCTTCGCAATTCTTCTTCGCAATTCTTCTTCTTCTTCTTCTTCTTCTTCTTCTTCTTCTTCTTCTTCTTCTTCTTCTTCTTCTTCTTCTTCTTCTTCTTCGCAATTCTTCTTCGCAATTCTTCTTCGCAATTCTTCTTCTTCTCCTTCTCCTTCTTCTTCTTCTTCTTCTTCTTCTTTGCAATTCTTCTTCTTCTTCTTCTTTGCAATTCTTCTTCTTCTTCTTCTTCTTCTTCTTCTTTGCAATTCTTCTTCTTCTTCTTCTTCTTTGCAATTCTTCTTCTTCTTCTTCTTCTTCTTCTTTGCAATTCTTCTTCTTCTTCTTCTTCTTCTTCTTCTTCTTCTTCTTCTTCTTCTTCTTCTTCTTCTTCTTCTTCTTCTTCTTCTTCTTCTTCTTGTCATCATTGTCGTCGTCGTCGAACGGTCAGACAGCAGTTAATGTTGTCTTCCAAAAACGAGCGAGATATCAACGTGTTGCGCTGCCGTTAATTAATAATAAATGCCTGACAAGTCAGGCCCGGTGCAACTGACTTTGGCACGGGAGAGAATTGTTGACCTCTTTAAAGAGACAACAATTACCGACCATGACACTACCACAAGAGCTTCGGCTCGTGTAGCACTGCGGTGCTTGCGTTTGGGGCCTTCCTCTCTCGTTGCTTTCAACAGAATTGTACCATTGATGCATATTTCTTTTAATTTTTATTCTTTTATATCGAGGATAACAGAATAAGCAATCATGTGCTTTTTTCATCCGATCCCCGTGTGTATGCAGTTTTGTAAATATTGTCACCTGTTCCCCACCGGCACACGATGGTCTACTCTTACGAAAAGCGGAACAGGATTTAATGTGTGCGCAAGATGTTCTGAGTGCGTTCGCACACGGGGCCTCGGTTTAAAGTCTCATCCGAAGGACTTTTGGGGAGAGTGGAGTCAGCGCTGATGTTAACTCCAGGAGAAAAATCTCCTCGACCAGACTCGAACTCGGGTCGTCAAATTGCCAGCGCAATGTTCTGACCACTAGGCTATCCGTACCCCCTTGCATTGATGCTGGGGGCAACAACAAAGTGAGAGGCTGTATGATCAGTGGCTTTCTTTCCCACTCATGGCCATGGAATTGCACTTTACATCTTAGTCTTTTAGTGATCGACTACTACGACTCTCTGACCAGGAGGCTTGACTTACACAGTCTGTTATGTGCTGCAGCCCTTGGGGCTAGTTAGCCTTTGGAGAACATCTCCAACGCTGACTTGTTCTTTTATGCCCTCTTGGCTGAGAGAGTGGGGGTGTACTGTGGACAAGGCATCATCTCCACTATAATCAAGTTTCTGCCCAGTTTTCTGAAACAGCATCTGCCTCCTCTGCTGTTTTGGAGGTCATCGTGGAAC
>JASPKP010008382.1:0-11637 GCA_030674155.1 Stramonita haemastoma | reverse complement strand
TTTTTTAGAGAAGTAACTAAAAAAGGGGAGGAAAAGAAAAGACAAAAAAGTTGAGAAAAAAGAATGCGAAGGAAATGCAAAAAAGAAAAATGCAAAAGAAAAAGCAAAGAGAAAAAATCGAAGAAAAAAAATTGAAAAAGGGAAAATACGAAAAAGAATACGAAGAAAAAAGAAAAAAATACAAGAGAGGGGGAAAAAGAAAAAGAGGGGGGGGGGGAAGAAAGAAGAAGAGAAGAAGAAGAAGAAAAAAGAAGAAAAAGAAGAAGAAGAAAGAAGAAGAAAAAGAAGAAAAGAAAAAGGGAGGGGGGAAAGGAGGAAAAAGAAAAAGAGGAGGAGGGGGAGACGAAAAAAGAGGAAAAGAAGAAAGAAGAAGAGAAGAAAAAAAGAAGAAGAAGAAGGAAAAAAAGAAAAAAGGAGGGGGGAGGGGAGGAGGAAGATAAAGTAGCTTAAACTCAGTAGCAACGCGCTGCAAAGTTTAACTTTTTAATGGAAGATGCTAAGCATACCTGTGTGTTGTGTATGTGGAAAGGGGAAATTTGGAGATCCCCTATTGAACGAAAATTTCAATATAAGGTTTTTGTCGTTCATTAAACAACAAAGTGTTTTTACTTTTTGATACAAGTATTAGAAGGTTAGGAAAAAATGGAATGCTGCTAAGTGTTACGGTAGGTTTTCTTTTTTGTTTTGTTTTCATTGGGTAAAATTGATTTACTGTGCTAACATTTTGCGTATGGGTTTTTGTTAATATTGCCATTTTTTTGGGTTTATGCAAAAACAAAATGAATTTTGGGAAAAAAAAATTACCCGTTTTTGTTGGGAAATGTTTATTTCCCCGAAAGGTTAATGGGTAGATGTTTTGGGGATTCGGTTTTTTTTTTTTGTAAATCCTTACCGAGGGGCTTTTGGGGGAGTGGGGGTCAGATTATTGTTACTTGGGTTTTAAAAAATTTTTGGGGGGACTCAGGGTAATCCAACCCTGGCGTAAAACAGGAGTACAGCCTTAAAAAAATGCGATCCCCCCCCCCGCGATGTTCTCTTTAATTTTTCAGTAAATTCTTTTTTTCTATCCCTGTGCAGTATTTCCAATTGTGGAGCAGACTGAAACGGTGCGGCCTCAAGGACAGAGGCAGCGGGGGGACCCTCGCTCAGAGGGGGTTTTAAAGGGAAAGGGGAAAAGATGATGAGAAAGAGAGTCAAATGACCCTTTTCCTTGACCCCTTTGCTGCTGAGAAAAAAGGATCCATGACCCCGTGATTGACCCCCCCTGTGCAGAAAGAGATCCCCTGAGGATTGACTCCCCGTGTGGAACGAGCATCCCCCGACCCCCCTGACCTTTACCTCCCGCTGCCTGCAGACCAGACAGTCCCCCTGACCGTGCCTTTACCCCCGTGCCCGCAGACCAGGCAGTCACTGACCCCTACCCTTTACCTCCCCGCTGCTGCAGAAAGAGCGTCCCCTGACCCCCTGATTTACCTCGCTGCTGAGACACAGATGCTATCACATGCTCAGGCCCGACCCTTTCCCGGTAAGGGCAGTGGCCCCACCTGGCATCTTCTTTTGACCAGCAGTGTGAACTACACTGTGCGTCTTCTTGTGACCCCCAGTTGAATCCCTGGATTTTTGCGCCCGTGTGCATCATGTGCAGTTTTCTGTGACCGCGGGGGAATAATGTGCTTTTCCTGGACCCGTTTTTGGCCCCATGCTCCTGAGGGCATGGTCTCTCGAAAGCAACGGACACTTTGGAAGTTGTGACAAAGCCCCCGCTCCCCCTGACACCCCCAACCCGTGACCCCCCATTGTGACAAAAAACGGTGTTGACCTCAAAAAAAACGAAACGTTGAAATGCCCACTCGGAAAATAAATTTCCCCCAATTTCCGAAGTTGAGTACAGGGGTGCTTTGTGAACGCCCGGGGGAGGGTTTATTCCGTCACTCCTCAGTTTTAGCCCAACCGAAGCGAGCCGTTATTACGTCTGAAAGCCCCAAAATAGTAAATTTCCCCACGGTTTGTAGAGTCGGGGGTAATGTTGGCCCAAGAAACCTGAAGGTCTTTCCCCAGCCACGACAGAAAACGACAGAAGAGGTTCCCTTACGACCCCCAAACCCAGCTACCTTTCTACAGCTCCCCCAACCACCCCTTACGCCAGAGGACAAAAAGGGGGAGGGATAAAAAGGGAAAAAAAGGGAAAAAGGGGACGGCAAAACCCACGGCCAAAGTACGAAGACCCCAGGATAATGGAGGAAGGAAACCAAGCCCGAGTGGGGCGAAGCCACCCACAACTCCCTTCCCCGGAAGCAGTTCCCCAAAACGTAGCGGATCAGTCACACCTCCATCAGAGTAAAATCCGGGGGAAAGAGAAGAGCTGAACCCCCCCAGTGACAGGACCCCCCCACCCCCCCCGTCAGCAGGATGACTCATGCCCATGGACGGGGCCAAGAAACCTTGCGCCACCAGCGGGTTTGGGGAGGGACGTTTCAGAGCAGCAAGGGGATTAAAGTGTCAGGGGCCCAAAAACGCGTTGGGAAAAGCCCAGGATTCCAAACCCCGGGCCCCCCAAACAGTTTCCCCTTCTACAAAAACGAGCTGTCGCCCCAGAAAACGCCCCCCCTACCCCGACACAGTTCCCCCCTAACCTGGCATCAAAAAAACCTAACCCCCCGAACCCGAAAACGATTGGGGTGTAGTCATTCAACCCCCAAAACAGAAGGAGAGGTCCCCCGTACCCTAAAACCCCCCGCCAGCAACGTTTGAGGTGTACGTATCTCAACGCCCAAAAAAACGGAGAGGTTCCCCCCCTTTCCCCTCAACGCCGCCCCGAACGATTGAGGTGACGTACCCTGGCCCCCTTCCCCAACAACCCGGGCCCCCCAAAACCCCCCTCCCGCCAGGCGGAGGGGGCCCTGCACGCAGTAAAACCCCTGTCGAACGGCCCCCGTTGCACTGTGGTCCCCCCGGTGGGCGTTCAGTGTCCCCCGGGGCTTAAAGGGGCCTGGAGAGAGGGACCCCCCTCGGACCCCCCCCCCCAGCAGACCCCCCCCCAGTCCCCCCCCCCGGGTCCACCCCCAGCCAGGCCCAGGCCCGGGAGCGGGCCCCCTTTTAAGGTTGGCGGTCACTACAGTGCGGGCCCCCTGTCCCCTCCCCCCCACCCCCAGCAGCCCCCATCCCCGTATGGGGCCCACGAGAAGAAGGGGGGGGTGAGGGTGGAGGTTTTCCCCCCCCCCGGGGGGGTAGGGGTATAGAGGAAGCCCAGAAGGTGACCTTGAATGAAGGGCGGTGCACAACGTTTAACGCGCGGGGGAGGTAGGAAACACGTGCGAAGGCGGGAGGTAGTCCGTGGGGGGGGGGGGGGGGTGGTTGGGGGGGTTTGTTGGTGGTGGTTGGTGGTGGTGGTGGGGGTGGGGGTGGGGGTGGTTGGGGGTGGTTGGTGGTGGGGTGGTGGTGGTTGTTGTTTTTGGTGGTGATGGTGGTGGTTGTTGTTGGGGGGTGGTGGAGGTGGTGGGGGGTGGGGGTTGGGTGATGGGATTGGTGGGGGTGGTGGGGTGTGTGTGTTGTGTGTGTGTTTGTTGGTTTTTATTGTGTGGTGTTTGTGGGGTGTGTGTGTGTGTGTGTGTGTTGTGAAAGTCAAAGTCAAGCAAAGCCAAAGTCAGAATTTTGATTTTCAGAGGGTATATTGGTAAGCAATAAATTTGTTTGGTGTGTGTTGTGTGTGTTTGGTGTGTGTTTTTTTGTGTGTGTGTGTCCCTGCCTGCTGCCTGTCCCGGCCGCTGCTGTATATCTTTTTTACATTTTCTTTTTCTATTATTATTTATTTTTCTATCTATTATTATCTATTATTATTATTATTATCTATCTTTAAAAAATTTTTCAAGATCCAACCCCCTTTTTCCAGTGGGTCTTTACATGGAAAAATGCGTGTGTAAAAGGGAACCTTCATTTATCATCTGTCCGAAAGTAGCACCCCGCAGAGTCAAATCTAGTTTTGGGGAGGAAAAGCCGAGATGGGGCCCCCCCAAAAAAACATTCGGATCTTTGCTTTTAAGCAGGTGGTCCTTGTAGAGCGTGGTGTGCTGTGATCTTTTTGCGGCTGTCTTTCCAGGTTTTTGCAAAACCCTAAAGAAGTGGCCAATGGGGAGGCGTGTGGGGCGGGGTGGGTAATTTTCTTCGTCCCCGCCAAAAGGGGGGTGGAAAAGGTCCGTCCCCCAAATGCCCACTTTTTAAGCGCCCCGAAAAGTACGATAGGGAAGGGGTATCCGCAAAAATACAATTTCCCAAGACAACTTAAGTTCTACAAAAACCCGCGCATAAAAAGGGAAACTACTACGCCGCTACAGCATTTACTTCGGAGATTTTGGGTACAGGAGACCCAGGGGGCCTTGATCACAGCGGCAGGCTGCAGGACCAGGGAGAAACGGCAGTAACGTGTGGTCCTTACGGTACGTGTCCAAAAAGGCAGCCAGAACTTAGTCAACGGCGAAAAAAGGGCGTCGTCCCCAGAGGGAACAGTAGGGAACGGCAAAAAAAATGGAAACCAGCTGGTACATCAAGGAACAGAAAGGGTATGTAACCCCCAAAGGAAATGGGAAAAACGGGAGAACCCCAACGGAATGGGAACAAGGGGGTTGTAAAACCCCAAAAGGAATGGGAACAAGGGGTATGTCCCCCCCAACGGAAAGGGGAACAAGGGTAGTCAACCCCCAACGGGAAATGGGAAAAAAGGGGTATGTCCCCCCCAACAGGAAGGGGAATAGCGGTTATAAAAATGGCAAAAGCTCCCCCGGGGAATGGGTATGTGGGCTAAAGGGCAATGTGAAGGTACGTAAAGGAAATAGGAATGGGTACAGAAACGGTAAACCCGGTAACTTCGGGTATGTAACGGAATATGAAAATAAAAACAAGGGAACATAAACGGGTACTAAAAGGGAATATTTGGTACAACAACGGTAACAGGAACGATGATCGTTTGGAAAAGTCAGGTACAGTCCGGCGTTGGACACAGTAAGGAAATCTTTTTTAACCCCAGCCGGGAACAACAGAAACGACGCAACAACGGAAATCCCGTGGCCCAAAAATGGATGTACCCCCGGGGCAACAGTAGTGGCCGGTGGGAAAGGACATCTATCAAGGAGGCAACGAAAAGGTTTTGGGGGGTAAAGGTTACCTGCCCCCCGGGAAACACAAGACTGCCCCCAAGGCATAGGAGGGCGGGGCGCCCCAAAACGGAACCTAAACCCCAAAGGGCAGGTGCAAGGTCCCCCAAAAAAGCCCGGGGAAGGTGAGATGGCCCCCGACCCCCGGCTTTGGGGAAATTAAAACCCGGTCTGCAAAGATGGCCCCGATTATGTTTCCGCCCGAAGACCCGCCCCGTTATGTTCCTGCCCGAAGACCAGGCCCTTTATGTTTCCCCGAGAAGACCCGGCCCGTTAGTTTGCAGAAGACCCGGCCCCGATTTGTTTGCCAGAAAAAAGGTCCTGATTATGTTCCCGCCAGAAGAAGGGGCCCTTTTTTTCCCCGGAAAGACCCGGGCGATACGTCTGCAGAAAGGGCCAGGCCCCATAGGGCCCCCCCAAGAAGGGCCCGGTGATAGTGGCCCCAAAAAAGACGCCCGATAACAGTCCCCGCCCGAAGACCCGGCCCCGTAGTGGCCCCCCAAAAAACCGGCCCGGTGGCCCAAACCCCCAAAATCACGCCCCCCCCATTGGCCGGCCCAGAGGGGTGCAAGGCAAGGGGCCCAGTTCCTGGGACAACCACGAGGGGGGATGTACCCTTTTTGCCCCCAAAACCCCCGCAAGGGCGTTTTTGGGGTAAAACAAAACGGAGAAGGTTGCCCTTTATTCGCCCCGTTAAACCTCCTGGCTTGCCAAAAGGTAGAGGTTCCCGTTTCCCCAAAGTGGTTAAAACGGGAGAGCGCCTTTGAAAAGGACGTTTACCGGAATGGTATGGTATGTTGCCAGACGGTTGGGCCCGTAAACCAAAGCTTTAGGGGGAACAGCTAAGCGTGAGGGTAAAAGGGTCCATCACTTACAAGCTAGAAAGGGCAGCGCCGTGGGTAGGAGGAGTGTCCCCTGGAAATGCGGACCTGAGGGGTGGGCCTATGATAAAGCAAAAGACAACCCGCAGTGTGTACAAGGCAGTGTTCCTTTGATGGAACGAAGGGCCAGGGCGGCTGTACTCCGCAAGTCAAAGACCCACGGCAGATACACGGCACTACCCCCCGAAATGGGGTGGGCGAGGGCACCTACCGGAGCAAACCAGCCACAGGTAGTGCCCGAGGACGGGGGAAAGTGGAGAGTGGTGAGCTTAGCCTCGGTACAAAACGCGCTCTGCTGCCCCAAAGGGAAAAGGTGGCGTCCCGATCTCCCCCGCGGACAGGAAATTCCAGTTTATCGGAGCAGGTCGACTCGTGGAAGACTGGCCCGCCATCCCCGTCGGGGTTTAAGAGGAGAAAGGGAGGGGTTTAGGGGGGTGGGGCGACGGGGGTGGCTGAGGGTCCCCCGGCCCCCCAGAAGGCCCCCCACCCCCAGCAGATTGGGGGCCCCCGGACAGTCCGGAAGGGGGAGGTCCCGGGCCCCTTGGCAGGGGGGGAAAAGGCCGGAGGAAACGGAGCAGGGGAGGAGGAGGGGGAGGAGCAGGGGGAGGCTTCCCCTATACAGCGAGCCTCGTGGAGTCCCCGGGGGAGGGGGAGCCTCCTTAGGACAGGGCCCCCCCTTCTGTTGCACCCGGCCCCTGGTTCTCGGCGGCTCCCCCGGAAGATGGGCGGCGAAGACGGGGGGGGGGTGCCCCCAGTGGAAAGGGTTGTCCCCTTTATGGGCTGTCCCTTTTGGTGCCCCTTTGGGAGTTTACTATCAAAGCTGCCTTATTTCGTTGGATGCAGCATGTTGATTTTGTAGGAGAAAATTTTGGGGGCTTGAGGTAGGTCAACCCGGTGGAAACTTGGTTTTTTTTTTCACGGGAACAGACGTTTGGTTTGAGCAGCTGTCTGCTGTGTTTTAAAGGTCACTTTTTACTCTGTTTGTGGAAGGGGAAGGGCCAAACGTGGACTCTAATGTGCATTGATTTCTAAAGGGAAGGCAACAAGAAAAGCTTGAAATTGATTCCGTTGTGAGCAGAATGGACGGTGGGGGGAAAACTCAAATGCAGAGCAGCGCATTACCTGGGACCTTTTGTTGACAAGAGCAGATGGGGGGCAAGCCCCGACTTCTTTTTGTCAGACAAAAGCAGTGTCCATAGTGATGACAGAAAATGGGTAGCAAAAACTTGGAAAATTTTGGGATTTTCTATTTTTACTTTGTTTTGCTGTGAAAACTTTAGGTTTATTGCTGAAGTCGTTATCATCATCACTTGCTCTTGTTCTTGTTATGGGGATTAAAAACCCTTCTGTTTTTTCTTTGCTTGTAGGAAAAAATCAAAATTGGGGAACTGTTTTTTCTTTGGGTTTTTTTAGAATTGTTTTCGTTTCAGAAATTTTTTTTTTCCTTTGTTACTAGGAAAAGTCTGGGGTTTTTTGATCAGTCACGAGAGTGAGTTTGGGGTTTGTTTTGTTGGTTTGGGTTTGGTGTCGGTTTTGATGTTATTTGAACCTTTTAAGGAGGCAGTCAGATTGTGAAGGGGGGGGTAGAGGTCGATACTTGTGTTTAAACAATGACACCTTGACATTTTTTTTAAGTAGTGAGGGGGGAGGGTAGAGGTAGATACTTTTGTTTTAAATGACACCTTGACTTCTTGTAAAAGTATGAGGGGGAGGAAGGGTAGATACTTTTGTTTTAATACAATGACACCCTTGACTTCTTGTAAAGTAGTGAGGGGGGAGGGTAGAGGGCAGATATTGTGTTTAATAAAAAGACCCTTGACATTTTTGTAATGTAGTGGGGGGGAGGATGAGGAGATACTTGTGTTTATAAAAAGGACCCTTGGCATTTTGTAAGTAGTGAGGGGGGAGGAAGGGTCAGAATTGTGTTTAAAACAATGACACCTTTTACTTCTTGTAATGTAGTGGGGGGGAGGATAGAGGGCAGATTTGGTTTAATACATGCCCCTTGACTTTTGTAAGTAGTGAGGGGGGGGAAAAGGTCAGTACTTTTGTTTATACAATGAAGGGCTTTTGTAATTCAATCTTAAAAGGTGTGATTGAGACTTCCCCGAGATTGGGCTCTGCCTAGGCCGTTGTTGTTCCCAATAGGACTGAAAACACAAAAAGGGGTGTTCACTCAATCCCATCGAAAATGGGCAACGGGGAAAAAAACAGCTGATGTTGTTTTGATGTCAGCTTTTTTTGTTGAAAATATTTTGGTTTTGCAGAAGTTTAAAGGAAATGATTAGGGGAAAGAGGAAAGAAAAAAAGGGAAAAAAATGCTTGCCCTTAAAGAAAAAAAATGGTGGTTAAAAAAGAGTAAAGATTTGATTAATGGAGAGAGAGAGAGAGGAGGAGAGAGAGGAAGAGGGAGAGGGAAAAGGAAGAGAGAGAGAGAGGGAGAGAGAGGGAGAGAGAGAGGAGGGGAAAAGTTCACACACAAAAAAACACACAACACAACACCCAAAAAAAAAACCACACACACACACAACACACACACACACATTCCCCTCTACCCTTTTAAAATAAAATGGGAAGAAAAAATTTGGGTTTTTTTTTTGTTCTTTGGTGGTGGTGAGAGTTTTGGGCATTCATTTGTACACACCCTGAGGTGGGCCCCGTTGCCTTTGGGGGGATTAGTTTACAGGATCGGTTTTATTTTTCTATAAACTTACCGTTAGCTGATCATTATTTTACCCAAAAGTAGTAGAGTTTTTTATGACAAAGGTATGTATGAATGGGCTTGGCTTAATTGGCTTTTTTGTCGTCCCATGACGAGGTATAGGGTTTTCATGAAAAAGGTATGTTAATGGGGTTGGCTTAAATTTAGCTTCTTTTTTTTTCCCCCCTGGGAAGAATGTTGAAGTGACTATTCATATGTTTTTAAAAACTTTTTGCAATGTGTAAGCATTCAAGAAATGTTTTTACAAAAACAGGTTCAAAAATTCCCTGACCCCATTTTCTTTGACAAACATAAAAGCTAGTTGCTGAAACCCTTTCCGTGCTTTTAGATTGGGAATGTTTCGATGTTCTTTCGTAAGTCAAAAAAGTTCTTCCCCTTTCAGAAGTGGATGTCTGGGGCGTATTTTTCGGCGCTTAACGGCACGCAAGCATTTTCACTAAAGAAGAAAATTGTTTTTGTTGAGTGTTCGATGAAGAAAAAGAAACAAATTTGTGTTTATAGTAATTTGATATCCATATACACAGCAAATGGATTTCGTTTGAATGAAAAAACCCGTATTTTTAGTACAAGAACACAAGCAAAGTTGACTTAACACATGGCCCCTCATGCATGATTCAATATGTTGTATTGAAAAGACTTGAAGGTGTGGTAGTGATTTGTTTGTTTTATTATTGTTTTGCTTATTTTTTTGTTTTTTTTATTGTTTTCGTGGTTTTTTGTTTTTGTTTGGGTGTTCATTTGTTTTTTTTTGTTTGCTTATTTTTTGTCTGTTTTTTGTTAATTGTTGTTATTTGTTGCCTGGTTGTTTTTTGTTTGTTTTTTTTGTTTGGGTTTTTTTATCGTTTGTTTATTGTTTTTTGTTTATTGGTTTTTTATTGTCTGCTTGTTTGTTTTTTTTTATTGGTTGTTTGTTTGTTTTTTGTTTGTTGTCTGTTTATTAGTTTGTTTTGGGTTTTCCCCTTTATGAAAAAGTTATCCCTTTTGCGTTTGTTGTTTGTTATTGTTTTGTTTTTTTGTTGGTTTGTTTTCGTTTTTTTATCTGTTGTTTGTTTATTTGGTTGTTTATTGTCTGTTTTTTGTTGTTTGTTTATTGGTTTTTGTTTTTGTTGTTTGTTGTTGTTTTTTTATTTTGTTTGGTTGTTCCTCTTGATGAAATAGTTTTTCCTATCTTGTGTTTGTTGTTTGTTTTAATATTGTCTATTTCCCGATTTTCCTTTTTTATCTTCCGTTGTTTTTTTCATTAAAAATCCTTTTTTTTAGGTAGCCCACGCAAGGTACTCGTTTTTTCCCCAAAGTGTGAAATTTTCGAAAGAGAGGGTATTATAGGAAAATCGTAATCATTCCTTATCTGTGAATTTGAATGTTTTTTAAATTTTTTTCATTGTTTTATCTTCTGTTAATGCTGTTATTTTTAAATCAGCATTTGTATTATTGAAATGTTAATGCTGTTATACCCTATCGTCTTTTGTCATTATCGACTGTTAATGTGTTTTACCCTATTCAGTCATTTTTTATTATTGTGATGTCAATATGATTACCCATTCAGACTTTTTCCTGTTTTTCTGTGGGCCATGGGGGATAAGCCGTAAAGGAAGTGTGTTGTACCCGAGCATAAATAAACCCCTTGTTTTGTTCTTTGTGATTTGTTCTTTGTGTTTTTTGTTAAAATTTTTGAGTGATAAACCCACTTAACTCATCGCCCTTTTTTTTGTTTTGTTTTCTCCCCACATGTTTTTCTGTCCGATACATCCTATGACCGGTAAAAATAACTAAACACTGTGCACCCTTCCCAAATTTGGAAAAATAAGCAAGTGAAAAAACAAGTTTTTCAGAAGTTTTTTTCCCTTCGTAGAATGCTCAAACAGCACCAGTTGTTTCTTGTTAAGGAAATGCCTTGCGCTGCCGTTAGCTCCTGAGGGCCCGGCCCCAGCCATCCGACTTGGGCGGGGAAGAAATTTTCTTTTAAGTGTTTTTGGCAAAAAAAGGGAGGGGAATGGCAAGAAGGCGAAAAAAAAACAAAAAAAAAAAGTGGCAAGAAAAAAAGGAAAAAGACAGAAAAATGTGAAAAGGGGGATTTTAGCACTAATTTGGAAGGTGGTGATCTATTTCTAACCCGTCCCCCCATCTCCTGGAAAAAAAAGATGTGTTTGAGTTTGGTCTTTGGTCAGTGATTTGAAAAATACTTTGTTTTGTTTGAATTTAAAAGACGTAGGACTTTGCTACCCCTTCAAAACTTTATCAGTATTTGGCCCTAGTATTACCAGTTTGGGTTTGGATCACCCTTATTGCAATGAAAGAGTCTAGCAAAATTTAAATGGAAATAAAAAAAGGGGTTAAAAAAAATTAAAAAAAAAAATAAACGAAGATTGGTCATTAGAAAGAAAAAAAAAAGGATGTCCTAATTTTGATTCCTGGGTTTTTTTATAATTCAAGGGAATAAAATCAAATTCCCCCCTGTTTCAAAGAAACGTTAACAAGTACTAATCAATGTGTCCAGAAAATGGTTGGATGGAAAGTCTTTAACATTGGAATTTTTTGGGCGAGGGGGAGAGCGGTGATGACACGAAAAGCTTGAGCAAAGTTAGAGAACAGACTCCCTCGTTTTATTTTGATTAAGGGTTTAAAGTGTTAATAGTAATGTTAAAGATATGGGGGATTTGGACTTTTTCCCCTTTACTTTCTTGCTACAGATCCCAATTTATGTCGTTTTAGGTGTAAACCATGGAATTTTGGGTTTTTTTTAAAGAGAGTGAAGTGTTAGAATTTAATTTTGAAATTTTTAAATACGGACATTAATTATAAAAATTTTATATATATAATAAAATATAATATATAATATACATATACAATTATTATATATATATAATATATATATTTTATATATGGA
>JASPKP010008381.1:0-7500 GCA_030674155.1 Stramonita haemastoma | reverse complement strand
AGGGAGAGGAGAGGGGGGCAGTATGTGTGTGTGTGTGCGTGCGTGCGTTCTTGTGTGTGTGTGTGCGTGCATGCATGCATGCGCTATGTGTGTGTATGCATACGTGCTTGCATGACTACATGCAAGCAAGCGTCGCTTTTATTGTACACAGTGGGAATGTGTCAAGTGAGGCCAGCGGTCAGACCTCCTGCAATAGGACAGGCACTGGGGAAGGAAGACTAGTAGGTACGACGCACTACACCCCTCCTCTTCCTCGTAATTAAGTATAACGGGAACGCAGAGATGAAAAGAGAAGATTGCAGGGAGTTTATCTCTGTGGGGCTTTATTTACCACGGATGGAAAAGACATGCCATAACCGCCACATCAGAGGAGGCCTCACTTCACAGCTATGCCCACCATGAGTGGATCAAATGGGGCCCTGAAAAAGATGGGCTTGGGTTATGCACTGACTGACCTTGTTGTTGTGATTGAATTAACTGGCTGACCTGACTTTTCTTCTTTTTTAAACTTCTTGAGGAGTCAGTGGCGGGGCACTGCACTGAATTTTTCAGGCTGTGTGTCTTGGGCAAGTTGAACCTGGGCGGAGCCCGTGCCTCTCCAGGTAGTAGGGCGCAGGCTGGGTATGTTTGTGTCATCTGTCCCACTGACCATACTATATTATGAAAGATAGATGGGGTTTCACGATGGAGGAAGATGTTCTATGTGTGTCGATTTTGGAACCTCAGGTTTACGTCTCATCCGTAGAACTTTCTGGAGAGTGGAGTCAGTACTCATGCTCACTCCAAGAAAACCAACAAAAAAATTTTGCTGGAAAAGACAGTTCAGCCGAGATTTGAACCTATGTTCCCAGGAACCGTCAGATCATGACGTTCTAACCGCTCAGCTAGCTACCCCCCCCCCCCCACACCCCACACACACGCACCACACACCACCACCACCATCACCACCACCACCCACCACTCCAACTACCCCCCCTCCCCTTGATAATATGGATTGTTTAAAAGGTGCGTTTCAATTTGTACTGACTACAGTTATTGAAAGCTACATTGTAAATTATTTTTGGTCTTATTGCTCTAGGATGATTCCACATTTTACTAAAACAATACGAGGCAGGGTGCTTTTTTTCTTCTTTTTAACTGTGTTTATTTTATTGTCCTTTTCATCTTTGCCAATTTCAGGCTGACAAAGAATGACTTACAGGTTTGGGATTGTCCTGTTGCTCAGGGAATATAAACTATGTCACAGGGGACATGGTGGAGTGTTTTTTATGAATTGTGCTTTTCATCTTTGCTGATTTGACTATTGCAAAATGAAGTGGGGTGTTTTTTTTGCTACACTCATTTACCTCTGATGATCTTTTCACACACACACACACACACACACACCACACACACTCACACACACACACACCACACACACACACACACACACACACACACACACACACACACCACACACACACCCTCTCTTCTCTCTCTCTCTCTCTCTCTACTCTTATCTATCTATCTATCTATCTATCTATCTATCTATCTATCTATCTATCATACACACACCACACAACACACACACACCACACACACACACAACCAACACACAACACACACACACACACACACACACACACACACACACACACACACCACACACACACACACACACACACACACGGCCATACGAATTAAGTCTATCTTTTTTCTCTCCTTGACACACGTAAACTTGACACCTATAAATCAATTATAAATCCTGAGGTAAAAACACTCACGCACACCCACACACAGATGTATTCCAACACTTTTTCCCCCATGACTTAAGCCAGGGGAACATAAATCTTTCATCTTCATGAATTAGCACCTTGCTCTAATTCACACAAGTTGCTTTCACTGGATGCGTCAGTGTTCCGAGTGGATTATGCAAATGAAATGCAAATTAACCACTGCACCCACATATGATTTTGCAGGTTACGCTCCCCCAAGGCTTTACTGAATAGAATATTTAGTTATTATTATGATCCCTGTCGTCACAGATTGACTTGGTCGTTCAGTCAGTTGGTTGATTGATTGATTGATTGGCTGGTTGGTTGCATGGTCGAGTACTGCTTGCTTACACCTGCTTGCTTTCATTGGCTTGATTGGCTGTTTCTGTCTTGGCTGTTTCTGTCTCTGTTTCATTCTGTCTCTATCTGTGACCCAGTGTCTGTCATTCTCTCTCCCCCAACGCCAACCCCACCTCTCTCCCTCCCTCCCTCCCTCTCTCTCTCTCTCTCTCTCTCTCTCTCTCTCTCTCTCTCTCTCTCTCCTCTCTCTCTCTCTTCTCTCTCTCTCTCCCCTTTTCTCTCTCTCTCTCTCTCTGTGACTTTTTTGTTTTTTACATATGAGTCGCAATTGTCACGAACCTATTTGTTTTTAGTCATTTCTTATCAAAATAGCTGGATGGTTGATTTCAATATCAATACTGCTGTACACACTATAATATTATATGGGGAGGAGGGGTGTTTTGTACATAGAGAGGATAGGAAGAGGGGAGAAAGATTCTGGACAATGATAATGAGACAGCGCGGGAGGAGAAAGGGGAAATTTAAATTTCAGTATGTTAACGGCTCAGATTTTGGGGGGCGTGACATGTGTCGTGTCGTTATATGGATTCCGTGTCACTAACTGGAGTAACGCGTTCAGCTGCCCGAACCCGTACAAAAAGTAGCATAAATTCATTTTTAAACTGCTGAGTTTTCTATCAGCACACATGAAAACATGACCAAAAGCAATATATATATATATATATATAATATATATATATATATATATATATATATTATATAATATATATATATATATATTGCGTAAATGGAAGTTTAGTGGGTACTGCTAACATAAAAGGAGTAGGCCTATTCCCTAACTTTCCCGCGAAAATAGGTGTTTTACAGAATCGTACGTTCACAAAGACAGTAGTAATTGTCAGATTTAGAATCGCTTATCTTGCGATTTGCAGCCTGTGCATTAGCAGCCCACTTGGTGAAGGAAAAGAGAAGGGTTTTTTTGCGCGGAAGTTTCCAGACCCAGGGACCCGTTTGTTATCTCCGTTGATCCTGTCCACTTTAGGACAGTAACCACTTTTATGACACAACAGACGTGCCAATGTATTGCGTTACTTGTGTGTGGGAAGTACGGAGAGAGGGGGGGGGTAGAGAGGGGAGGGAGAGAGGGGGGAGAGGGAGGGGAGAGAGAGAGAGACAGAGACAGACAGACAGACAGACAGACAGACAGACAGACAGATTGAGAGAGAAATCATATGAAATCAAATCAAAATCTTTTTTTTTTCGAGGATAATAAATAAGCACTCATATGCTTTTTTTACATCCAGTCTCCGCCTTTATCAGGGATAACATAATTAGAAAAGAGAGATGGAGAAAGATAGAGAAAGAGATGGAGAGAGGAAGTGAGAGACAGAGACAGAGAGAGAGATGTATTTAGGCCAAAACACCCCAAACCGAGACAAACATGACAAAACAAGGCACTGCATGTACTAGTGTAATAAGAGCGAAATGGGTGTAGACACGCTTATGTAGTTTTCAAATTTCTTGCATGCGAGCCTGGCTTCGTTTTACACAACACACACACACACACCACACACACACACACACACACACACACACACACACACACACACACACACACACACACACACATGACGCAGACATAGAGGAGGGGGGGCGCGGAGATGAAAGAAAACCTATTCAAGTAGGGGTAAGCATGACTAGGGCATTTTTTTTTTTTTTTAGTTTTTGGTTGGTTTGTTGGTTGGTTGGTAGGGTTTTTTTGTTTTGTTTTGTTTTTGTTTCGCTCTTGGATTCTTCTTGCGTGTTAACAGCACTTAATACTATTCTCATATTAAAGAAAAGCTATCTTTGACAAAACGTGAGTGCGGAGGTGGTGGTGGTGGGGGTGGTGGTGTGTGTGTGTGTGTGTGTTATACATGAGAGTTTTGTGTGTGTATACATATTATACACACACACATAAATATATGTATATATATATATATATGTATATATATATTGTGTGTGTGTGTGTGTGTCTGTGTGTGTGTGTGTGTGTGTGTGTGTGTGTGTGTGTGTGTGTGTGTGTGTGTGTGTGTGTGTGTGTGTGTTATACATGAGAGTGTGTGTGTGTGTATACATATATATACCACACACACATAAATATATGTATATATATATATATATAATATTGTATATATATATATATGTGTGTTGTGTGTGTCTGTGGGGTTGTGTGTGTGTGTGTTTGTTGTGTGTGTGTGTCTGTGTGTGTGTGTGTGTGTGTGTGTGTCTGTGTCTGTGTGTTGTAGAGAGGAAGAACAAAGAGAGTGTGAATGGAAAGCCCCATTTTCATGGAACTGACATAAAAGGTTGAACCATCCCGATGTTTTCTTCTGTTCTTTTTTGAGAGGGGTATTTTTTGTTGTTCTTTTTTGGTGGGGTTTTTTTTAAAAATCTTTTTTTGATCGGCAGTCGTGACAGCTGCTCTGAAATAAATGATGAGAGTGACGAAGCTACTGTTGTTGCTTCAAAACAACTTCCTGAAGTAGAAACAAGGGCAGGTTGGAAACTGGACTGGACAGCTGGGAGGGAAAAGCATGTCATGGGGGTTTGGTTAGGTTAGGTTCTTTTTTTCCTAGCTTTTTCTTTTGGTTCGCTTCCAGTTTTTCGTTTTGCTTCCTTTTAGATGTTTGTTTTATTTTTGTTATTCGTTTGTTTGTTTGTTGTTGTATTTTGTTTTACGTTGTCTGTTTTTGTAAGGGGGGGGGGTTGTTTGCTCGTTTGTTTTTGTTTGTTTGCTGTTTTTCGCTTGTTGTTCTTTTTGTTTATTTGTTGTTTTTTTTCGTTTGGTTTGGGTTTTTTCGTTTCTTTTACTTTTTTGGTTTTTTTTTTCTTTTTGTTTTTTGTTTGGTTGGTTGGGGGGCTGGGATTTGTTTTCTTGTTTGTTGTTGTTGTGTTGTTTTTTTTTGGGGGGTCAAGTTATATATTGTTGTCCCTTTTTGGGAGAACAAATCTAAAGACTGGAAAGTATCTGGGTTTTCCAATGTTAGAAAATCTTTTTCCCTTTACATCTTATCCAAACTTCTACGAAAGCAGAACTGAAAAAGTTTTCATCTGTTTGTTTTCCGTGGCATTTTTTGAGATTAAACGGGCCAGGCCTGCAGAAAATGGTATATTGTATTTGTCTATTTTTTCCACCCTTCTACTGTTTTTAAGACTACATTTTAAAAACCACACACACACACACACCACACAACCCACACCACACACAACACAAAACCCCACACACACACACACATGAGGTATTGTGACGATAGTATGTGGGTTCTTTTTGTTTATTGTTGTTTTTTTTATTCAGCTGCCAAATAACAGATTTCATTTTTGCTTGATGGTGGAGCACACTATAAACTATCAGCTTGTTGTTAATTACATGGATGTGTATACAATGTGTTTCTTTTTTTCTTTTTCTTTTTTACCCGCGGCATTGTGACGATAGTATGTGGGGGGGGGGTTTGTGTGTTTTTTTTATTCAGCTGCCAAATAACAGATTTCATTTTTGCTTGACGGTGGACACACTATAAAACTATCAACTTGTTTTTAAAATTTACATGGATGCGTGTACAATGTGTTTCTTCTTTTTTTTTTTTTTTGCTTAATGAATAAGCATCTGTTTAGAGCACATAGTACTGATTCTGTTCATTCTCGCTATCTTCCAACCTGTTCACGACCCTAATGGTAATCCTTATTACAGGAAAGGGGTATGTGTTAACGGTGTGTGTGTATTGGTGTTAGGGGCCCGTGCTTGAGAGATTGCCTGCATGCATGGGGAGGGCGTGGGTGGGGAGGGGGGGGGGGCAGAGTATGCACATGAGAATTTGCATGCATGCATTGGGGGAAGGGGTGGGGGAGGGGGGTAGAGTATGTACATGAGGCATCGCATGCTTGCATGAGGGAAAGGGGGGAAGGGGGGGGGAGGGGATGGAGTATGTACATAAGAGAATTTCATGCATGCAATGCATGCATGCCTACGGTTCTGTGTGTGTTATCGCAGTAAGGAGGGGGAACAGAGAGAAGGAGCAAAGAGATGAAAGAGGAGTTTTCCCCCCGAACATTTCCTCTTTTTTCCCCCCTTTTTTTTCTTTTAAAGCAAAACACCATATTCGCACGTTTCTCAAAATGTCCGTATCGCAACGATCAGTCTGTGATGACCATGACCCAAAGAGGTGGGAAAAATTCCCGCTATGATTTGCCCCCCTTGGGGCCCTTTACTCCCTCAAGGAACCTCACCCGACGTCAAAAACTGCGTCAGCAGTGCGTCACGGAACGCTCCGAAAAAATCCCCCCATTTCAAACCCGACAGACGAGGGGGCTTTAAATTGTTTGGAGCAAAAAGGGGCGCGCAGTGCGCAGACAGGCAGGGAGCAGGGAGGCTAAGGTTTTTGTAAAGTTAGCCAGGGATACATGCACGCTGGCGTTATGGGGGGGATTTATGAGCGCTTTGTTTTCAGTTTATTTCCCGGGGGGGGCCCACACCGTTTGAAGAAATGTAGTGGGCCGACGACCCCGGGGGTTTGCCTCAGTATATAGCCCACCCCGGTCCTAGCTTTGGCCCCCGCTGTCCTTCACATTTTTTTTTCTTGTTTTTGTCTTTGTCTGTCTGTCTTCTGTCTGTCTGCTTCTTGGGGTTTTCCCTTTTTTTTCTCTTTTTTCTATTTTATTTTTTTCTTTATTTGGAGGATAAGAAAAAAAGCACTTAAATTTCTTTTTTACGTTTTTGGTCACTGTGTGTATGCGTTTTTAAATTTTGTCATCCGTTCCCACCCGGCACACAATGGCCTACTCTTCCCCAAAAAAGCGGAACGGGGTTTTTTTCGTTTTGTGCAAGATGTTTTTGCGTGTGTTCGCACACGGGACCTCGGTTTATAGTCTCCCGAAGGGGGTTTTTAAAGGGGAAAGGGTCTGCACTGATGTTAACTCCAAGGAAAAATCCTCTTTGAAAGGATTCCAAACCCGGGTCGCAGATCAAAGAGTGCATCACGACCACCAGGGCTTCCGTCCCCCGTGTTTGTTCTCTCTTCTCTCTCTTTTCTCTCCCCTCTTCTCTCTCTCTTTTCTTCCCTCTCCTTTTCTCTCCCTCTCCTCTCTCTCTCTGGCTGGGGTTAAAAAATAAAAAGTATGTCTGCTTAAAAATATTACCCCTTTGTAAAATTCAGTTCTCTTTTCTCTCTCTCCCCCTCTCTCTCTCTCCTCTCTCTCTCTCTCTCTCTCTCTTTCTCCCTCTCTCTCTCTCTCTCTCTCTCTTTTTGAGGGCTGGATGTAAAAAAAAAAAAAAAGTATTAGCTTGGAACTTTTACCCTTGTAAAAATATATATATATATATCGATCTTGTCTCGTCCCCTTTTCTCTGTCTCTGTCTCTTCTCTCCTCCCCTGTCTGGGCTGTCTGTCTGTCTTTTTCTGTTCTGTCT
>JASPKP010008379.1:10000-11639 GCA_030674155.1 Stramonita haemastoma | reverse complement strand
AGAGAAAAGGAGAGGAGGAGAGGAGAGAGGAGTGGAGAGAGAGGAGAGAGAGGAGAGAGAGAGAGAGGAAGAGAGAGAGAGAGAGAGAGAGAGAGAGGAGAGAGATGAGAGAGAGAGAGAGAGAGAGAGGGGAGAGAGAGAGAGAGGAAGAGAGAGAGAGAGAGGTTGTGTGTGTGTGTGTGTGTTGTGTGTGTGTGTGTGTGTTTGTGGTGCGCGCCTGTGTGTGTGTCTGGGGTAGAGACAGAGAGAGAAATAAAGATTAATTGATTGTTTTTTTTCAAGGGTGTATGTAGGAATTAACATATGTTTATTCCTGAAGTCAGAATGCAGCTACCTTAAGAGAACGTTCATTCTGACAATGCTACTAGATCTACTGCAGGCTGGGCTAAACTGTACACAGGCCCACCAGCCCTGTATCAAAGTTAAAACAATGTGCCAGAAGCTGTTCATACTAGGCCTATATTATAATACTACCACCCACACACATACGCCTAGCAGACTCCAACCCTAAAAAATATACCAGTACCCCTCCCTTCCCAAAAGGAAAAAAAAAACACGTTCTGTAGCTCTAGCCTAGCCTCGATTTTATTTGAAGCATTGATATTGAAACGTGCAATGCGTGCTCTGCACGTGCTGAAAATCAGGTGACGGTGACCTTTGTTTGTGGAGTAGGCCTGGTGCAGCAAAGCAGCCTGCCTTCACAGTAGTATAGGCCCTAGTGGTCAGAACATTGCGCTGGCAATTGGAGACCCAGGTTCGATTCCCTGGTCGAGGGGATTTTTCTCCTGGAGTTAACATATGTACGGACTCTACTCTCCCCCAAAGTCCTTCGGATGTAGACTATAAACCAAGGTGCGTGTGCGAACACACGCATGCAGTACATCTTGCAGTAGGCTACATCTTGCCACATGTTAAATCCTGTTCCGCTTTTCGGCCATCGTGTGCCAGTGAGAACAGATAACATTTACAAAAACTGCATATACACGGGGACTGGATGTAAAAAAGCACATGAATGCTTATTTCTTATCCTTGATGTAAAAGAATAAATAAATAAAATAAAATAAAATAAGATAAAGCACTAGGCCTATCAGAGACTGCATAGACTAACTACGCGGAGATAGATGACGAGCTTCGGGGCAGTTAGGCGTGCGCTATATAGCAGCTGTAGGCTACTGACTGAGAGCGCGCTAATGTTGGGCAGGCCGAGTTCGACCAGTAGGCTACAGGGTGCGGTAACTGGTCAGCTTCAGTGGTGGTATTTCAATCGTTTGTACTGGCAGTCAAATATGTTTTTACAGTCAAAAACAAACAAAATGTATATCTATAGAACTGTGTTGCGTGCATAGAACTTGATAGAACATATTTGCAGATGCCCAAAATGAAATCTCTCTCTCTCTCTCTCTCTCTCTCTCTCTCTCTCTCTCTCTCTCTCTCTCTCTCTCTCTCTCTCTTCCTCTCTCTCCTCTCTCTCTCTCTCTCTTCTCGCTGCCAAGACAAGCATATTCCGTCAAAACTTCACATACCATTCATTTCAGTTTTTGAGGTATATAATTATTTTAATTCACCTCAAACAATCAAGGACACGAGGTCTTGATGGAATAGACAGCAGAATTTTGAAAACTGTCAGCTCCAGTTATCA
>JASPKP010008379.1:0-5000 GCA_030674155.1 Stramonita haemastoma | reverse complement strand
TCTTTTGTTTGAATGTTTCTTGTATCCAGTGTTGTTGAATGTACCCCCTCTCCTTTTCTTTTTTTTTTTAAAAACCATGGTTGAACTGTTGTTGGTGATGGTGGTTTTTTGGGGGTTGGGGGGGGGGGGACTATTCCCTTTTTCTTAATTAAATTTTCCATATATACTATATTCCCTAATCAGGGCAAGGGCGGATGAAAAAAAAGTATGTAAAACATATCTGAAAACCCTTGAAAAATAAAGTCATTCATTCTTTTCATTCATTCATTATAATACACATTCTCTCTCTCTTTCCCCTCTTTCTCTCTCTCTCTCTCTCTCTCCTCTCTCTCTTCTCCTCTCTTCTTCCTCTCTCTCTCTCTCAGAATTCAAGGCATATATTTTCCTTAGAATGAAGTTTATTGATGAAATTTTGTGAACCGGTGAAAAATGTGTTGTGTGTGTGTGTGGGGTTTGGGTGTGTGTGGGTTGTGTGTGTGTGTGGGGGTGGTTGGTGTGTGTGTGGGGTGTGTGTTCGTGTTTTTGGTTGGTGCGGCGTGGTGTGTGTAATGTGGTTGGTGTGTGTGGGGATGTGTTATTGTGTGTGGGTGTGTGTGTGATGTTTTTTTGTGTGTGATGTGTGTGTGTGTGTTTTTTGTTTGTGCTGTTTGGGGTGTGTGGTTATTTTTTGTTGTTTGTGTGTGTGAGATTGTTTGTTGTTTGTTGGTTGGTGTGTTTGTTGTGTGTGTGTGTGTGTGTGTGTGTGTGTTTTTGTTTGTGTTGGTGTGTTGTGGGTGGTTGGTGGTGTGTGTGTGTGTGGTGTGTGTGTGTGGTGTGTGGTGTGAGTGTATGTTTGGTGTGTATTTTGTGGGTGAGTTTAAAGTGAGTGTAAAAATTACCCGATTGAAAAAAAAATGATATGTCTTTTTTTTTTTAACATCTAGGATTTTTTTTATGTTTTTTTTCTTGTTTTTTTTATTATAATTTTATTGGTAGTATTTCTCCCCCCCCCCCTCATAAGAATGCTAGTTAAAAAAAAATTCCCCTTTTATTCAAATGTATTATTTTATTACATGTACAATTTTTGATGTTTAGTGGTGGATTGATGTTTTCGGTTGTTTTTTTTCATTTTGCTCTCTTTTTTGCCCTTATCTACAAAACGCTTTTCTTTTTTTCCTAATCAAAATTTGTTATTGTGACTTCTGTTTTTTGTCTCTGAAAGAGTGCATTTTATTCCCTTTTATCTATATATGTCCTTTATTCTTGTGTGTTTGGTTGTACTGCGTAAGTCTTATTGTTTTGTTATTTTAATTGATGTATCCAGAAAAGGGGGGGATGGATGTAAAAAGACACGAGTGCTTATCATTATCCTGAATAAAGATTTTGCCTTGCCTTGCCTTGCCTTCTCTCTCTCTCTCTCTCTCTCTCTCTCTCTCTCCTCTCTCTCTCTCTTCTCTCTCTCTCTCTTCTTCTCTTTCTCTTCTCCATTGCTTTTTTTTTGTTGTCTCCTCCGATTTTAATCGTTTTTTTTACATAATCATACACAGTCCCTCTGTCTTGACATTAATGTTCGGGTCAGCTGTGGACTATGTTTTTGTTGAAGAATATCTGTCTTTTTTTGTTTGAATGTTTTCATTGTATCCAGTGTTGTTGAATGTATCCCATCTCTTTTCTTTTTTTTAAAAACCATAGGTTGAACTGTTGTTGGGATGGTGGTTTTTGGGGTTGGGGGGGGGACTATTACCTTTTCTTAATTTAAATTTCCATTATACTATATTCCCCTAATCGGGCAAGGGCCGGATGAAAAAAAAGTATGTAAAAATACTTTGTAACCCTTGAAAAATAAAGATAATTCATTCATTCATTCATTCATTCATACATACTTTACATTCTCTCTCTCTCTCTCTCTCTCTCTTCTTCTCTCTCTCTCTCTCTCTCTCTTCTCTCTCTCTGTGGGGACTGGATGTAAAAAGCACACGAGGCTTATCCCCTATCCTCGATATAAAAATAAATCTCTCTCTCTGTCTTTCTCGTCTCTCTCTGTCTCTCTCTTTCTCTCTCGTCTCCTCTCTTCTTTTTCTCTCTCTCTGTCTGTCTCTCTCTCTCCTCTCTCTCTCTCTCTCTTCTCTCTCTCTCTCTCTCTCTCTCTTCTCTCTCTCTCTCTCTCTCCACTTTCTCCTGTCAGTCACGACTGTCAGCTGTCAAGACGTGCGTAAGGAGTCTCGATGAAAGTATTAAATATAAGATGGAACCTGGCTTCCAATACTTTCCATTTTTTTACCAGAGTCATCTGCAATCATGTGGATGCACCTGTGATGTTGTCTACCTCAGACAGGTGTTCTGAGGCAGATCAGTGAAAAAGAAAAAAAACAAACAAAAAGTAAGCCAACTTTTTCAGATTAGTCATTCCATGTCGGATTGTATCCTATTCACTAGAGACTTGGGGGGTCGGCCAACCGTTGTGTTGTGTCGTGTCGGCGTCCCAGTGATTGGTTCGAAAGGTATGGAGTACCACTCGAGCCAGCCCGGACGCCAACGTTCCCTGTCCAACCATGGAGGGTCGTGTCCTCTCATTCTGAAATCAAGTGTTTGTGTGTAAATATATATCACACATTGTGTGTGGGGCCTTTTACCCCCTAGTCTTGTCTTCGTGCCTAGCCTGTGACTCCCACCATGGAGGGGATTGTCACCAGGTGTATGTCCCCCCTCCCTCCCCAACCTCAAGTGGTTTTGTGCTGTTAAACTCTAGTGCGACTGTTTTTCAATTTAAATGTCTGTAGGCTGCTGACACTTCAACACCTTCATCAACACTGCCTTTGACCTCTTGAGGCCTGTGGGTTTATCCCCAAAAGGTGTTTCATCAATCTGCAATTACTATTTTACAATTGTGGTTATTACTGAATCTGCGTTTATGGGATTGGACTGCGTAAAATTCATTCATGTGATATTATTTTTCTTCTAGTTAATTTTTGTGCATTGCCAGGGGGGGCAATTTTGGACAATTTGGATGTGTTATTTCGACAATAATTAGATTCGAATCCAGCAGATTTTCATCCTATGTGTAAGGATTTAAGCTTTTCTTTTTAGTTAATTTTAGTGCACTTAGCCGGGGACCCAATTTTGGACAACTTTGGATGTGTTATTTCTGAACAATAATTAGATTCGAATCCCGCGATTTTCATTTTATGGTAAGGATTTCAAGTTTTGCCATGCCCCGTGGTAGGGTTCTATTTTATGTGAATGAAGTAAGGTTGTTGAGTGTGTGTGTGTGGTGTTCTTATAGCCTCATGTTCATTTCCCTGTATGAGACTCCCTACCTTGGTACTCCCTCTTAGTGTGGTACAACTTGTGCTGAGCTATTGATAGCCTTGTTTTTTACCCCCTCCCTTCCTCCCACCCCTCTTCTTTTTTTTTTTTCTTTTTTTTTCTTTCCCCCCCCCCCCCCCCCCCCCCCCCCCCCCCCCCCCCCCCCCCCCCCCCCCCCCCCAATTGTTGTTAGTCTGGGGTGTTTGAAACTGTTGCCATGGTCTGTATACAGTGAAGAAAGCCATGTGCTTAAAAATGTGAACAGTGGATAAGGAACCATGGGTTAAATACACAAGAATCACTAATCTCCCCCTTTTCACCCCACCCATCCCCCATTCCAATCCCCTTGTCACCCCCCCCTCCCTCATTATGTCTGTTGTCACCAATGAACCCAAATGTACCTGGGTCCCCCAAATAGATATAAAGTGACACAAAAACAATTAACTTTTCAAGTCCCTTCCACTGCTTCCGATAGCCAAGATCATCTTTCAAAACGTTAATGTGCAGTGTAAATAATCAACCAGGCTTTAATGCATTGGAAGGACTTTACAAAGCCAAATAAGCCAATTTTCCTCAGTGACAATGGTACCTCTCTAGATCCCCACCACCCTACCCAGTGACGAACTATTCAAGACTAAAATACAAGGAATTGTGCTGACAAAAAAATCTTATCACCATCACCCTTTTTACCAACGGAAAATGTGCTTGTACAAGGGCTTGTGCAGAAAGATGGCTCAGAAAAAGGTTTTCCCAAACACTCATTAGGTGATTTTGAGCCATTTCAGTTGGACAAGAAGCAAAGGACCCAACCAAACCTGGACGAGGTGTGCATGACCCGTCGGAACTACCCCTGCCCCAACTCAAACCTTCCCCCTCTGGTAAAATAATTCCCAGGATATCCCATCCCCCGTCCAGGATCCCTGTTCACCAAATTGCCTCATTGATCAATCCCACCAGCCCACCACCAATCCCGATGATCAATTACTGATCTATCACCACCGTATCCCCACCAGGCCAGCAGCCGGCAAATTAAACTCAGCTGTGGGGGAACACAAAACAAACACTCCACAAAAACAGCAAAACACCACACCCACACCCTGAGTGATGCATGGTCTCCCTACACAAATGAAAAAACAGGAAAGAGAACAAAACATGCTGTCAAACCAACAATCAGCCAAAAAAAACAAAAACAAAGTACACTGGATCATACTGTGCGACACATTGCCTCACCAGTCACTCATCCCCAAAAAAACCACGGACCTTCCTCGATTCCTCTGCAATACCCCCCTACCCAAACATCACAACAACTGAAACATAAAATACATCACTATCACTTCAATCAAAAAAAACAAAAAGACTTAGGTTTTCTCCCAAGATTGTTCTCCAACTGAAAAAAGAAAAAACCCTGACTTAAAGTCGGAACTGAACAGTGAAACAACAGTATCAAAAAGAACACCAACAAACGCACTTAGTGAGCAGTCAGATGAAGAACAAGACACCTCCTATCATCCTTCCCCCCCAACAGATTTCTCTTCTGTCCTCGACCACGAAAACAAAAAACAAGTATTTATAAAACCCTGATCGAAGCCAGCCCCAGCTGATCCAACCCCCCCTTTACCAAGACCAGTCAACACTGCCAAAATAACGACCAAACAGCCCTGACAAAAATTCCAACACCCCCAAAAATCAACAACCAAAAAAAAGTCAACACTGTC
>JASPKP010008378.1:0-11642 GCA_030674155.1 Stramonita haemastoma | reverse complement strand
CACACACACACACACACACACACCACACACACACACACACACACAACACCACACACACACACACACACACGTGTTTACTAGCGCCACACAAAACTGGGAAACACACACACAAACACACACACACACGCGCGCGCGCGCGCGCGCGTACACGAACTCACATGCATACACACTCAGGCCTTCACACACGCCAACTGACGCACACATGTACATGCACACAATCAATGCAACTAGAACGAACAAGATGAGCATCAATAATTATATGCAGATTAAATGACATTACAACGGACGTTACCTTTTATCATATCAACATAATGTTGTGCCACGCAGTTTCCTGTCATATCTTATCGTTTCAGATTATATTGTATGATGTTACATTATATCATGATTACTATTTTATATTCTTTTGTATCATGTCATATTTTATCGAATTGGATAATATATTACGATGTTACACCATAATAATCATATTATTTTATTTTCTTTTGTATCATAAAAATAGAAACGTCTTAATTGTCTCCCTTCGTAAGCATTCCAACAGGAGCTATTTATAGCGCAACAGGGAGAGAACTCAAGTACAGCATCGTTGGCTTTGAAAAGGGCTCTGGTTCTGCCTTACTATCTTATCATGGTGTAATGAATAAAAAAAAATAAATTACCATCTTTTCATAAAAATAAGCTTTTATCTCCCTTTTCAATTTCTTTTATTAGTGTGATACGTGTCGCATTCTTTCGTTTTAAAACAACTTATTTTCGTCTGGAATTTGAACAAGAGATATTTTGAAGGGATGAAAATAGAAAAGTGGGGGGGAAAAGGGAGGAAATGAGAGAAGAGAGAGAGAGAGAGAGAGAGAGAGAGAGAGAGAGAGAGAGAGAGAGAGAGAGAGGATAATAACACACACACACACACACCACACCGTACGTTCGCGCGCACGCACGCGCGTGTGTATTTGTGTGTTATGTGTGTGTGTGTGTTGTGTGTGTGTGTGTGTGTGTGTGTGTGTGTGTGTGTGTGCTAGCGTGCACGCATGTATGTGTATGTGTGCACGATTGTATGCGTGTGTATGTGTTGTATGTGCGAATGCACAGATAAATACCTACGTGCACGTATAGATATAGTGCAGATGTCCATGCTTATGAATAAGCACAGTCCCCCCACTCTCCCCTATTGTAAGGAAATACATATCAAAACAATACAAAACAAAACAAAAAGAACAACAAAAAAAAACAAAATTACCACACAACACAACAACAACAATAACACAAAGCAACGACAACAAAGCAAACAAAGAAAAAGACCCCCCAAAAAAACAACAACAAAAAAAACAAACAAAAAATCCTAAAAACCCACACTTAAAACAGGAAAGTTTTGTGCACACAAAGAAACAACCCTTCTCACCTCCCCCTCCCCCCCCCCAAATAACCCCCCCCCAAATCCCACCAACCAATCATCAACCCCAACCACCCAACCTCACCCCCACACGTTCACTTTCCCTACCATAACCTACAATTATAACCCTACACACACTACTAAAAAAAAAAAAACCCTCTACAAAATCCGAACTTTCAAAAGAACACATCACAAGCAATTTCGTGTCAAGATTCAAACCACTAATCCATCGCATAGAAAAGGGGGGAGAGAGAGAATGGAGCTCATGACTCACTCACCTGAGAACCCCAGGTAGTCCCGAAGGAAGGAGAAAGAAGGAAGGAAAGGTCAAGGTACTACGCGTGTCTCCAAGCGAAGGTGATTCGATGGCCTGGGTCCTTGAAGTTTTTTTGTCCTATGATAAAACCTCCGCTTTTCGCTTCTGAAGAGGCCAGTCCCTTGAGCCTGCGGGTACGAGCCACCCCGTTGTAGAACACCCCAGGTAGTATTTTGAAGAGGCGTCAGTTTTGGTCTCAAGTGCTACACCTGTAAAAAGAGAGAGAGAGAAGAAAGGGGAAAAATATGAGAAGTGAGATAGGGAGGGTGGTGAGGTGGGGTGGGGTGGGGTGGGGGGATGGGGGTAGGTAAGGTGGTATTTTCGAGTTCGTTGACACGTTTTGTGAAGGTTAGTGCTAATTGGGGGGCGCCTTTTTGAGAGTTAGGAGTGTTGAAATGTACGTCAGGAAGTGCTTAGACATATCCATAACTTTAGGGGTTGGGGGATGGGTTGGGGATGGGTTGGGGGATTGGGGTTGGGAGACAAAGACAAGGGAGGGAGAGAGAGGAGGGAGTCAGGGTCCAAGTGCTCGCAAACACACACACACACACACACACACACACACACACACACACACACACCACACAACACACACACACACACACGACACACACAACACACACACCACAACACACACACAGTTAAAACCCGTTCAACTTTTCTGAAGAGTAGGCCATTGTGTGCCGGTGGGAACGGGTGACAAAATTTACAAGACTGCATACACATGGAAACTGGATGTAAAAAACACTTGAGTACTTATTCCATTATCCTTCAATAAAAGAATACAAAAAACCCCACACACATGTGGAATCCATATGCAACTTATATCATTCATTATGAAAAGGACATTAACTTGAACATGTACCTACATGGACACACACACACACACACACACACACACACACACACACACACACACACAAGACAACACACGCACAACACACAATAACGACAACACAAACTACAATACAACACCACACACACACACACAAACTATATGTGTATATTTAAGACTAAAAAATATAAAGTCTTAAGCCACACCAGCAAAAACAAATATTCTCACACTATGCAAAAAAACCCCTAACAAAACCTTCTTACAACTCCTGGAACCAAACAAGAAAAAGACAGACAAAGCGAGAAAAGGAACTAAGGAAGAACGTGCTTTCACGCTTTCGATCCTCCTTTTATCTCCCCTGTGCGTTCTGCATGTTAACCGCACCTCCTCATCCATCATCACTCAACTTCCACCCCTACCCCCCACCCCCTACCCACCCCCACCCCATGCTCACTCATCCACCCCCACCTCTTCTTCTTCTTTCTTCGCATATTTCATGGGTAATTTGCTCTCTCTCCAGTTCTGGGTAGTCATCCACAACTTTCTCTTAGGGGAAAAGCAAAGTGTTTGCACTTGTGTGGGGAAAAAAAGGGGCTGTGAAGTATGAACGTAGCAATCTGCTGTAGTGTACCTAGGGGCTAACTGGTGCAAGGCTATAAATAATAACCTGGTACGATACAAAACGACCTACGAATACAAGGAATACGAATACAAACGATCTACAAATTCTTCTTCATCGTCCTTGAACGCTCAGACAGCCACCTATTGTTTGTCTGCCATAGGGCAAAAATAGGAGGCGGGGTAGCTCAGTGGTCAGAGCATACGCTTTCCCCAAGTCAAAGTTAAGCAGCGTGGAGCGTGCTTACCAGTTGGATGGGTGACCGTTTGTGCACCTTGGCTTCAGTACACAGTCCCCCCAGTTCACCCAGCTGTAAAATTAATGGGTACCTGCCCTCTCTAGGGTCAGGGAAGGTAAAGCAGCGAGGGAGAGGAGATGGGCGCGCACTCAGTATGCCGATCCCTAGAGAAGCTGAGGTTATTATCATTATTATTATTATTATTATTATTATTATTATTATTATTATTATTAAGAAACAAAGAGATAGAAAAGGGAATTTCTTGTACAAATTTCCAGTAGGGGGAAGTACTACTTATACTGCAAGCCCCCGGCACCCCACAAAGGAGGACCCACAATACATGCAGTTCATATCCTGCAGCAATTCAGGCCTTAAGTCTGCGAAAATTGTTCAATTGAGTGATATGGGCCATGAGCTTTCTTTTGATGGGAGCTTTTTTTTCTTCTTTTATTTTTCATGTTTGGTTTTAAGTCCTCCTCTTTGTCGAACACTCAGACAGCACCTATCATTGTCTGTCATAGAAGCGAAAATGCGATTGCACTGCCATTAAGCGCCTGACAAGTCAGCCCTAGCATATCAAACAAGGACATGGGATTCAAAGTCTCTATCACATTACATTGCATTGGATCACATTACCTCACAGCATGAATGCAAACAAAACAAGCTGGTTTAAAAAAAAAAAGAAGAAAGAAATGTTCCTGGGCATGTCAGTACAGCAAGATTGATTTTGTTGTTTTGTTTCGTTTCATTGACTACAGGATTTTCAACACTGTAGGTTCTTGTAATGTATCCTACACTGAGAAAAGCAGTAAAGGGATAGAGGGGGGTGGGGGGAAAGCAGACAGACAAAGGAAGCAGGAGAGTATCACATGAAACAAAGGTGTTGACATCAAACCGAGCAGGGAAAATAGCTATAACAAACAAAACTAAAAAAAAAGACAGGGTGAAAAAACAGAGAAGAAAAAAAGAGTTGGAGAAAACTGGTAGATGAGAACAACAAGAAGACAGTACTGTGTGTGCGTGCGTGTTGTGTGTGTGTGTGTGTGTGTGTGTGTGTGTGTGTGAGACAGAGACAGAGACAGAGGAAGCGAGAGAGATGCATAGGCAAAGAGAGTCATCAGAGACAGAAACAGCCAAAAAGCTAGAATAAGACAAAGAAATACATAAAAAAATGAAACAATTGATTTTGAAATTTAAACAGTTCGATTTAAAGCAACCACTATGAAGATGTTTGCCTTTTAAAGCACCCCCCACTCTCTCTCTCTCTCTCTCTCTCTCTCTCTCTCTCTCTCTCTCTCTCTCTCTCTCTTCTCTCTCTCTCTCTTCTCTTTCTCTCTCTCACACACACATACACATTTTATAACAAGATCTAGATTCATTCCCGAAATCAGAATGCAGCTACCTTAATGGTTGGATAAAAATGGCCGCATAAGCAAAACATCTCACCATCTGGTGAACCTTAAACTCTAGCTGAGAAATGAAAATAATAAAAAAAACCCAAGCTCTTTCACTTACAAAAATAAAACCCAAAGCAAAACAAAAACTTCATTATCATCAATCTTCATTCTCTTCATCTTAGTTAGTTCCAGCATGGTCATGTAACCCGTCAAACTAATTTTCGCTTGTTTACTCACTTTCTTCATCCATTCTAACCCAACAACACACTCTAGGCCTATCACCATGCTCACCCATTGTTAGAACCCACACACACACCTAAGAAAGGATACCATGCTTGAATTAATCACTCAACTCATTGGCTCTTTTCATAGAGGAAGGTGACACGCCCTAAAAAAGGTGTAGGCCACCTGACCCTATTAATAACCTTACCTTACCTTACCTTACCCCCCCCTGTCCCTTTGTCCTCTCTGTCTGTGACTGGATGGAGTAGTGTTGTGTTACTTTTCTGCTGTGTGTTCCCTGTGTGCCTATCTGCCTGTTTTTGCAGTTAGTTTATTCAGGGAAAAGAAGGATGATGCTGGGTGTGGGTTGTTTGTTTTTCCATGAGCGGTTCCTATTTCTGTGGAACCATTCATTAATGCCTTCTCTGCTGAGGGATTGACAGACAGTGTGTGTGTGGAGGGGAGGAAAAGAAGTGGAGAGAGAGAGAGAGGGGGGGGGGAGAGAGAGTGAGAAAGATATATCTCTCTCTCTGTATATATATATATATATATATATATATATATATATAAGAGAGAGAGAGAGAGAGAGAGGAGAGAGAGAGAGAGAGAGAGAGAGAGAGAGAGAGAGAGAGAGAGAGACACAGAGAGAGAGAGAGAGAGAGAGAGAGAGAGAGAGAGAGAGAGAGAGAGAGAGAGAGAGAGGGAAAAAAAGAGCATGTATGTGCGTGCACGCAAGCTTGTGTGTGTGCCATTATGCATGTACATAGCTGCACATTCATTGATTGTGTGTGTGTGTGACAGAGAGAGAGAGAGAGAGAGAGAGAGAGAGAGAGAGAGAGAGAGAGAGAGAGAGAGAGAGAGAGAGAGAGGCAGACAGACAGACAGACAGACAGGCAGGCAGACAGACAGACAGATGACAGACAGAGACAGAGACAGAGAGGCAGAGAGACAGACAGAGAGAGAGAGATTTGTGTTTGTATACAAGCATGAGTACCAGTGTGGAAAATGAGGGGCTATACATAAAAGAAACCAAAAAAAAACAACCCACCTTGAAACAGGGAAAGAAAGTCTTTTATCACGGTGAGATAAGATCGTTCTGATACTGAGCCCACCACACCACAAGACAGAAGAGACAAGAGCAAGCGTAATCTGATCTGATAAATGTTGTCCATTTTCAGTTTTTGGGTGGTCCTTATTCCCTAACATAAACACCACACACACACACACACACACACACACACACACACACACACACACACACACACACTCACACACACACACAAATGCTATTTAAAACGTTCCGTCACAAACCCAAACAAACAAACAAACACACACACACATACACACACACACTCACACACACACACACACACAACCACTACCACCATCACACACATACACACACAAATACACACCACATACGCACTTTTTTTTCTCTTACTCTCTCTCTCCCTGTCCCCCCCTCTCTCTCTCCCCCCCTCTCTCGCTCTCTGTCTCTCTCTCTCTCTCTCTCACACACACACAAACACACATACGCTCACACATACACACAACACACACATACCATTAACAATCTTTAAAAGTGCCCTCACAAACCCAAAACTATTACACACACACACGCACACACGCATACACACACACCATTACATTTTTTTTAAGTGTCCCCACAAACCCAAAGTGATTTACCTCACCCCCCCTAAAAAAAAAATGCTGACACAGAGCAGAAGTTTACCTAACCGATTTCCTGACATTAATTCCGCCTCATTACCGCATTTTGTGACGTACGAATCAATGAGTTGTATTACACAGATGGTGGTAATCACCCAGGCTTTCAATTTTATTTTAGTTTCTGAGCCCCATAATAAAGACTTTGTAATCCTATTTCTGTATAAAGAAATTATAAACGGATAACATCGGATAAACAGAGAGACAGACAGAGAGACAGACAGAGACACAGACAGACAAAGAGAGTAAAACAGATGATGATGATGAGCAGAAACAGAGAAAAAGACAGACAGACAGACAGATAGATAGATAGATAGATAGATAGATAGATAGATAGATAGATAGAGAGAGAGAGAGAGAGAGAGAGAGAGAGAGAGAGAGAGAGAGACAGAGACAGAGAGAGACAGAGAGAGACAGAGAGAGACAGAGAGAGACAGAGAGAGACAGAGAGAGACAGAGATACAGAGAGACAGAGAGACAGAGAGACAGAGAGAAAGACGGACAGCTGTACAGACAGAAACAGACAAAGAGAGAGAGAGAGAGAGAGAGAGAGAGAGAGAGAGAGAGAGAGAGAGAGAGAGAGAGAGAGAGAGAGAGACAGAGACAGAGACAGAGACAGAGACAGAGACAGAGACAGAGAAATGGAGAGAGACAGAGACACAGAGTAAGTAGACAGACAGACAAACAGACAGAGAGGCAGAGAGAGAAAAACAGGAACAGAGAGAGAGAGAGAGAAGAGAAACAAAACACAAAAGAAAACCAGACAGATTCATCATTGTCTTTTGAAAAGTCCCTGAAACTGGTAAGAATATGTTTTCACACTTTTTTAAAAATCTTTTTTTCCTTTTTTTTCTCCCTCTTTTTCTCACAAGAAATTTCCACTACTGTTTCTCTTTCAAACGAAGCAAGATCACAAAGAGATAGAAGGATAGTGCCAGCTTTCATCACACAGAGAGATAGCAGACCAAATCCTTTCGCTTCCAGATTTTTTCCTTCACGCTCTATGATCACTGTGAACAATATCGGCCTTTACGTAACCCCCCCCCACCCTCCCCCCTAATCCCACACCTTCCCCCCTTCCCCCCACTCTCCAGCCAGGAAGCTTAATGTTTTGAGCTAGATCACTGCCAAAACCTGGGTTTTCCGAGGTTCCATTCTATCTAACGTGGAGTGCTAGGGGTTGGGTGCTAGTCTTTAGATAAGACGATTAATATCGATCAATAGTGATCAATAGTAAAATTAAAGAATTCACGACAAAAAGAGAGTTGTCATTGCCAACAAAAAAAAAGCAGAAGACGAAGACGAGGATGACAACAATGACGACGACGACGACGACGTCGACGAAGAAGAAGAAGACTACGAAGAAGAAGAGGAATTGCGAAGAAGAAGAAGAAGAAGAAGAAGAAGAAGAAGAAGAAGAAGAAGAAGAAGAAGAAGAAGAAGAAGAAGAAGAAGAAGAATTGCGATGAAGAAGAAGAAGAAGAAGAAGAAGAAGAAGAAGAAGAAGAAGAAGAAGAAGAAGAAGAAGGAGGAGGAGGAGGAGGAGGAGGAGGAGGAGGAGGAGGAGGAGGAGGAGGAGGAGGAGGAGAATTGTGTGAAGAAGAAGAAGAAGAAGAAGAAGAAGAAGAAGAAGAAGAAGAAGAAGAAGAAGAAGAAGAAGAAGAAGAGGGTGGTGATAATGGTGATGATCATGATGATGATGACAATGACGATGACAATGACGAGGACGAGGACGATGGCGAGGACGACGATGATAATGAAAAGATCCTTTCACACATTCCGACAATACTCACAATATCATATCATTTTGCCAAGAACCAAAAGAAACCAAACGTGCTTTTTCACCTTATCGATCCTCGCTTTTCTTTAATTAAACGTGGTGTTCAGTTTTGCAAGTCCACCACCTGTGCTCATCCATCACTGCTCAACTTGCCCTGTGCTCTGTATTATTATTATTTTTACATAGTGTGCATATTTCATGGGTAGTTAGTTTACTTTCAACTCTGTTCAGTTTAGTCATCAACAACTTTTTGTTCTTTTGGAAAAGCAAAATGTTTGCATTAGGGGAAGCTTGGGGTGTGAGTTTTGTTGTTGTTGTTGTTGTTGTTGTTGTAGTGCGTTCTCAAGCTTAACACTCTGAGGGTCACCCAGAATGCACACTCTTGACTCACGCATCCCACCGGGGAATCACTGTGAGATTGAAAATGACACTGAATGAGAATTCTGCATGTATGATTGCTTTCAAGTAGCCACACTGCAGCTTCAAAGGATTTTTTTTCTTCTTTAAAGGAGAGTGTGGGTTGTTAGAGCTTGTCATGGCTGAAGGCAATTTCAACACAACATATTACAACATAACAACAATTTAGTGTAGGTTTTGGAAATAAGCCGACATCAACAACTGATACAGCCTGGGCAAGCAGAATATTAGGGTAGAGCAGTGTAGGGAAAGGAAAATGTAATGCAATACAGTATAAAACTATGTAGCCTGCTAACATATTGCAATGCTTGTAACGCAGTTCAGGATTACATAATACACGCAGAATTTGCCACTTTGTGGATGGTATTGTGTTTAGATCCCCCCCTCCCCCCCTCTTCCCAACTATTGTTGCTATTATTACCATTACTGTGACACCAAATAAAACAGAATAATTATGAACACAATATTGAGTGATAAATGATTAAAGGTGATCTAAAAGAAAGTGAGATTAAAAGAAAAAAAGAATAAAAACTGCGAGAGCCTTGTTTGGTGCAATGTAGAAAGATTAACGAGGAGTTTGAGAAGAATGTGAAGCATACTCTTCGCTATGGTGAAAAAACAACTACCAAGAATTCTATTCTATTCTATTCTATAATATACCACTTTAAATCACGGCATATTCATCTGCGAGAAATTCAGGCTGCTCTTACCGGAAAGAGCACATCTCCACAAACGCAGCACCATCCATTATCTTTTTTTCTTTTTCTGTCAACAACTGTATTTGTTTTCATGTCAAAGATGCTTTTTTCTACAGAATGTTGCCAGGGAAAACTCTCTTGTTGCTGTGGGTTCTTTTACGTGCGCTAAATAGTACACAAACACAGCGTCTCAAATCACCTTTTTTCTATAAGGCTGTAGAAAAGGAACGGAAGGGAAATATACAAAGCTAAGATACAAGATTGCATTTAGAGGAGAGGGACGAACAGGGAGGGGGGGGGGGGGAAGGAGTAGATGAGTTGGGGGGAGGGTAGCAGGGGATGAAAAGTTTCAGTTATATTGTTCTTCACCTGAAGGACCTTCAACAGTAACAACACCAAGCACCTGGAGTGTTGCAGACACATGGTAAAGATCCTTCAGCATCTGGTTGATGACCTTTGGTTTCTCCAAGTCCTTGTTTGCAGAAAGTTCAGGGTGACTCATTCTCTTTGTCTATCTTCTTTCTTCCTTCTACTTCATCTTCTTCTTTTTCTTTTGTTGTTTGTGTGTTGTTGTTTTTTCTATCTTCTCTCCTCTTCGTCTATCTCCTTTTAGCTGTCTTTTCATCTTGGAATTCCGCTTTCGTCAGATCTCAAGTTTTCGTGTTTGTTTTCTTTTTCTTTTCTTCTTCTCTCAGAGAGAGGAGAGATGATGAGAGATGAGAGAGAGAGAGAGAGAGAGAGAGAGAGAGAGAGAGAGAGAGAGAGAGAGAGAGAGAGAGAGAGAGAAGAGACAGACAGACAGACAGACAGACAGACAGACAGACAGACAGACAGACAGACAGACAGACAGAGACAGAGAGACACAGACAGACAGACAGACACACAGACACACAGACACAGACACACAGACACTCAAAGACAGGCAGGCAAACAAACAATGGAAAACGAAGTAAAAGTGAAGGGGAGTGCCCGCGTGAGTGTGGGGGGGGGGGGGGGGGGGGAGGGGGGGGCATGAACCAAGCAGTTGAATGATAAGCAAGCGTTACATGAAACAAAGCCCTTGACATCAAAGAAAGCAAAACAGAAAACTCACAACAGAGGAGATGAAGGAAAAGAAAAGGAAAAGCACAAAGAGGAGGAGAAGACAAAGAAGAAGAAGAAGAATTGCAAAGAAGAATTGCGAAGAAGAAGAAGAATTGCGAAGAAGAAGAAGAATTGCGAAGAAGAAGAGAAGAAGAAGAGAAGAAGAAGAAGAAAGAAGAAGAAGAAGAAGAAGAAGAAGAAGAAAGAAAGAAGAAGAAGAAAGAAAGAAGAAGAAGAAAGAACAACAACAAGATAAAGAACAAGAAGAAAAAGAAGAACAAGCAGAAGAAAAATCAAGTAACAAAGCACACATTATAGCAAGTTTTCTGATTAAAAAAAAATCAGATGGACTCTCTCTTTCTTTTCTTCTCTTCATTCTCTCAATGGGTGGGGTGCATAGTGTATTTGTCTTCGCCTGTATCTATGATTTTGCAGAAAGTCTGCTCTCTGGGCTCGACCAACGCATTCTGTCCTCAGAGTAGCTCTTTCCTTTTTTTTTTCTTTTTATAGGATGCATACAGGGTACGTTCATGTTTCCATAACCCACAGAATGAACCCTGACGTGAACTACAAGATCTTCTTCTTCTTCTTAGGCCCGTCAATCCCCCTGGAGCATAGGCTGCCGACAACAGTCCGCCAGAGTCCTCTGTCCTGGGCTATTCTCTCCAGCTGTCTCCAGGTTTATCCTATCTTCTTGGTTTCTGCCTCAAGGTCACGTCGCCAGGTGTTTCTTGGCCTTCCTCTTTTTCGTTTTCCCTGGGGGTTCCATGATAGTGCCTGCCTTGTGATGTTGCTGGCTGGCTTTCTCAGGGTGTGCCCGATCCATCCCCATCTCCTGCGCCAGATTTCATTCTCGGCTGGCAGCTGGTTGGTACGCTGCCACAGATGTGCGTTGCTGATCATTAACGTGTGTATTTGATTTGAT
>JASPKP010008377.1:0-7500 GCA_030674155.1 Stramonita haemastoma | reverse complement strand
AAAGTAGTGAGGAAAGACAAGTGCAAGTACCAACTTCTCAATCATTTTGAAAATGACTTATCAAAGATAAGCTTATTGACTTATCAAATTTTTCTTAGTTTTTGCATTTCTTCCTCTTCGCAATTCTTCTTCTTCTTCGCAATTCTTCTTTGCACTTTTTCTTCTTTGCAATACTTTGCAAATCTTCATCGCAATTCTTCTTCTTCTTTGGCAATACTTCGCAATTATCTGCAATGCTTCTTTGTAATTCTTCTTCTTCGCAATTCTTTTTCGCAATTCTTCGCAATTTTTCTTCTTCGCAATTCTTCTTTGCAGTTCTTCTCCTTCGCAATTCTTCTTCGTCGTAGTCGTGTTTGTCGTTTGCTGCCGTTAATGCCGCTACTTTTTCTTCATTTTCTTTTCTTCCCTATCAATCATTTTCTATTTTTCAAGTTTCCGTTTTAAATTTTTTTTTCTTTTTTTCTTTCCATTCTTTTATCGACTTTTGTATTTTTTTTAAACTTTTCCTTTGTTTTTGTTTCTTTCTATTGTTCCCTTTTTTCTTTCTTTCCTACTCTCTTTCGTTCTTCTTTTCAGTAGTGAAGTGTAAAGGCAGCAGGTTTTTAATTCTAATGCTCCTGACAGCTGAGAGGTAACAGATTTAAATCTTAAAGCTGTTGGGGAATTAAAGCAAACATTTTCCAGGACGTTTTATCTGCTGAACATATTTGCAAACTTGTGTTTACCTTTTTCTAATTCGAATTGAAAAGCATGCAGAAAATCAAGTGTGCGCGTTAAAGATTTTTGTTCATTCTTTTATGTCAAATGTAAAACCATGCAGGAAAATAAGTATGCGCGTTAAACATTAATTTTATTCTAGATCAAGTGCAAAAGCATTCGATAAATCAAGTATGCGCGTTAAACAGTATTTATTCTGGATCAAATGTAATAGCATTCGATAAATCAAGTATGCAAGTTAAAAGGGGTTTTTTTTGCTTTGTTTTGTTTTGTTTTGTTCTGTTGAATGTCAAAAGCAAGCAAGAATTCAAGAATGCGCATTTAAGATTCTGCAATTTATGTCACTAGCGACGGACACCACAGACACGTGGTTAAGACCGTTGGAATTCAATCCCATGAATCGATAGAGTCGTGGGTTTGAATCTCGGCGGCGTCTGGTGAATTAAGGGGGAGAACTTTTACGATCTCCCAGGTCATCTTCAAGTGCAGACCTGCCAGTGTCTTAATATCATTCGTGTATATACACATGCAGAAGTACAAATATACACGTTAAATATCCCGTAATCTATGTCATCATTCAGTGGGTTACAGAAACACAAACATACCCAACATACATCCCGGAAGTCGGAATCCGGCTATCTTCATGGCGGGCAAAAACAGCTGCATACACAAAAATCTCACTATCGGTGAACCTGGGAGTTCTAGCCGAGGAAGGCAAAAGGGTCAGCTAGGCAAGCTCGAGGTGGGTCACAGGGAAAACGAACATACCCAGCATGCATCCTTGGCTGATCCAGGCTATTTGATAACATGTTTTATGAGACATGTTTTGATTTCAATATCAGAAAGATTTAGCTGAGTGTGAAATATAGGAAAACAAATGCACATGCTGATAGGAGAATTTGAAAACAGGATGGGAGGCGCTGCACTTGTGGCGACGCGATCTACCTGAGGAGAGCAGCCGGAGTTATTTGCAGAGGAGTCTGTCGTGGTTGAAAATAATATGCAATGCAATATGATACAATATAATGCAATACAATATGTTGTTCGTTGCATTCTTCTTCTTCTTCTTCTTCTTCTTCTTCTTCTTCTTCTTCTTCTTCTTCTTCTTCTTTGCATTCTTCTTCTTCTTCTTTGCATTCTTCTTCTTCTTCTTTGCATTCTTCTCATTCTTCTTCTTCTTCGCAATCTTCTTCGCAATCTTCTTTGCATTCTTCTTCTTCTTTGCATTCTTCTCATTCTTCTTCTTCTTCGCATTCTTCTCCGCAATTCTTCACAATTCTTCTTCGCAGTTCTTTGCTATTCTTCTTCGCAATTCATCTTCTTTAGTTTATTTATGTTAAAGACAGATGATTTGTAAAAGGTACTGCTGCTAAAGCCATTGCCATCTTGAAAATCAAGTCTTATTCCTCGTATACCCTACCTCCTTCACTCTTCCATCTCTCCCTCTCCCTCTCTCCCCCTCTCGCGTTCTCTCTCTCTCTCTCTCTCTCTCTCTCTCTCTCTCTCTCTCTCTCTCTCTCTCTCTCTCTCTCTCTCTCCTCTCTCTCTCTCTCTCTCTCTTCAAAGCAATATTTGAAATAATCACATTCATTTTGGTAAAAGTCTTGAAAGTGGACAACGCACTTTGGCTAATATTGTTGAGCTTATTCGATAAATTGCTGATGACATGAGGTTAATGCGGAGCAAGAGACAAGAATGGACTGGTAGGGAGAGGGAGGGGGGGTGTCGAGAGAAAAAGATGTCCACAACCTATGTTCTAACCAAACTATGTGGCCGTAGGGGAGCGAGGCGTCAGAGACCTCAGCTTCTCCAGGGGCCAGCATATTGAGGGCGGTGCCCATCTCCTCTCCCTCGCTGCTTTACCTTCCCTGAACCTAAAAAGGGCAGGTGCCCATTTACAGCCAGGTGAACTGGGGGACTGTACTGAAGCCAAGGCGCGCAAACGGTCACCCATCCAATTGGTAACTGTTATTTCTGTCGATGCCTTAGTACGTGCAGTACGAATGCACAAGTGTTACATAGAAATAGAAGGAAAAACTGCCAGAATCTAACCCTGATGTGCAGCCTAATGCCACAATGCTCTGACCAGAAACAAACCAAAATAAAGCAGACGATGATAATAACTCAAAGGCGCGGCACCACAAGCTGAAGACTGACCAAATCAAATCAAGTCTTTTTTTTCCGAGGATAATGAATAAGCACTCATATGTTGTTGTTTTTTACATCCAGTCCCCACAGAGGCCTGGTAACCTGGCAACAGCATGGAGGTCAAACATGTATAGCAGAGGGCCAACGAGTTACTTGCCCGTGCTGTTCTGTTGGCTGTTCTATCAATTGAACTCGCTGGCTCGTACGTGACATTCTCCTCTGGCTTGGCTCTGTCCAGCGCTGTCACCTGTGGACACCTGCATTAGCCCTGTTTACACTGAGCGTGTTTGGTGCTGATTTGTGGGGGGGGGGGGGGTTCTTCTTTTCTTTCTTGTTTTTTTTTTTTGCTGCTTATTTCTTGCATGGTGGAGTTGGGTTTTTTCCCCTCTATAATGCACTTTATTTTATTTCTGTCTCTTTCTGTCTGTCTGTCTGTGTTTTTGTTGCTCTCTCTCTCTCTCTCCTCTCTCTCTCTTCTCTCTCTCTCTCCTCTCTCTCTCTCTCTCTCTCTCTCTCTCTCTCTCTCTCTCTCTCTCTCTCTCTCTCTCTTCTGGTCTCACTGTCTCTCTGTCTCTCTGTCTCTCTGTCTCTGTCTCTGTCTCTGTCTATTATCCTCGAATAAAAGAATTTTGCCTTGCCTTGCCTTGCCTTGCTCTTCTCTCTCTCTCTCTCTCTCTCTCTCTCTCTCTCTCTCTCTCTCTCTCTCTCTCTCTCTCTCTCTCTCCTCTCTCTCTCTCTCTCTCTCTCTCTCTCTCTCTCGGGACGGATAGCCTAGTGGTCAGAACATTGCGCTGGCAATTTGAAGACCCGGGTTCGAATCTGGTCGAGGAGATTTTTCTCCTGGAGTTAACATCAGTGCTGACTCCACTCTCCCCACAAGTCCTCCGGGGACTTTAAACCGAGGCCCCGTGTGCAAACGCACCCAGAACATCTTGCGCACACGTTAAATCCTGATCCGCTTTTCGTAAGAGTAGGCCATCGTGTGCCGGTGGGAACAGATGACATTTACAAAAACTGCATATACACGGGGACTGGATGTAAAAAAGCACAAGAGTGCTTATCCCATTATCCTCGATATAAAAGAATAAATCAAATCAATCAATCAATCTCACACACACACACACACACACACACACACACACACACACACACACACACACACACACACACACACACACACACACACACACACACACACATACTCACACACACTCTCTGTCTCTCTGTCTATTTCTCTGTCTCTCTCTCTGTATCTCTCTGTGTGTCTCTCTGTGTGTCTCTCTCTCTGTCTCTGTCTCTTTCTCTGTCTCTCTGTCTCTCTTTCTCTGTGTGTGTGTCTCTCTCTGTGTACGTCTCTTTCTCTCACGCATAAAACACACAACACAGGTACATACCCACATAAAAAACACCAACACCCACAAAAAAAAAAAACCCACACATCCCTCTTCATTCAAAAGCACCCTGTACCATCTCCTTCCTCCCCAAAAACACTAAAACGCTCTATCCTCACAGGCGGTGGTGGGGAACGTGTGCGTGTTGGTGGCGCTGGGTCGGCGGCGACGCATCACGTCTCGGATGCACATGTTCATCCTGCACCTGAGCGTGGCGGACCTGCTGGTGGCGCTGTGCAACATCCTCCCGCAGCTGGCCTGGGACCTGACCGCCACCTTCAGGGGGGGAGACTTCCTCTGCAGAACCGTCACCTTCCTGCAGGTAGGGTGTGTGTGTGTTTGCGTGCGCGTGTGTGTATGTATGTATGCAGGCAGGCAAGCGTGCACAGACACACAGGGACATACAGACACCATTATCCTCGATATGAAATAATAAAATATAAAAAATGTGTACATAAAAAGACACACAGAGACATACATACACAAGCATCGACACACACGGCGACACATACATTGACATACACACACAGGCACATACAGATTCAAACACAGACATAGACATAGATATACAGACACATAGACACAGACAGACAGACAGACAGACAGACAAACAGACAGACACACACACACACTCATACACAGACACACAAACACATAGACACCGACATATAGACACAGATATAGACACAGACACAGACAAACACACACACACACACCGACACACACGCACACATTCTCTCTCTCTCTCTCTCTCTCTCTCTCTCTCTCTCCTCTCTCTCTCTCTCTCTCTCTCTCTCTCTCTCTCTCTCTCTCTCTCTCTCTCTCTCTCTCTCTCTCTCTCTCTCTCTCTCTCTATATATCACAATTTATAAAAAGATGTTAAATGAATTTGAACACAGACACACACACACACACACACACACACACACACACACACACACACACACACACACACACACACACACACAGAGCCTGGCTATTGCCATTAGAGACCATGACAAAGGAAGATAGCGGGGATGATGAGATTGACGACGACGACGACGACGACGATGATGATGATGACGACGATGACGATGATGACGTCGACAACGACGATGATGATGATTTTCAGTTTTGAAGGTAGCTGCAGTTTGTGACATTAATCATCTTTCCTTTTGGCACCTTGCTGTTAATGGAACTACCTGCTCCCTCTCCGCAGCTTTGATTTGAATCCATAGCGTTGTGTGTTTTGTTTCTGCGTCTTGCAGTTCAGGATGCAGTTTTTGCTGGTTTTGTAATCTGCAAGTCATGGACCATTTCGCAACCAGAAATGTATTGAGTAATCTGTTCCTTTTTTTGACATTTTGAAGTTTACGGGGTAACCTGTTCTTTTGGTGCACGTTGCAGTTTAATAATAATAATAATAATAATAATAATAATAATAATAATAATAATAATAATAATAATAATAATAATAATAATAATACTAATACTACATGGAATTTGTATAGCGCTATCTCTTGTAAAAACAAATCAAAGCGCTTTCATTCGACCTACACAACACACAATCAACAACTATTTACAGTTTTAACAAATTCAAATATACACACACACAACACGCACGCACGCATGCACGCAGCACGCCCGCGCGCACACACACCTCACACGTTAAGCACTTTGGCAGGTGGATGTTGAAGGCAGGGACAGGTAAGAGATGGAAGCGGAAGGAGAAAAACTTAGGTTTGAAATAAGTGTGTCTTGAGGTTGGATTTAAAAGTGTCATAAGTAGGCTTTTGCTGGAGGGAGAGAGGAAGGTCGTTCCAGATCGATGGACCGGAAACAGAGAAAGAGCGGCGGCCAACGGTAGATAGGTTGAATCTGGGTTTACTGTGTAATCTGTTATTTCTTTGCAACCTTAAATTTTTGGAGTAATTCGTTCCTTTTTTTAACTCAGTTTACAGAGTAGTCTGCTCCTGTTTTGCAACTTCAAGTTTATAGAGTAATATATAATCTATTCCTGTTTTGCAACTTTAAGTTTATGGGGTAATTTTTTTTTTGAACTCACAATTTATGGAGTAATCTATTCATTTTTTTGCATCTTGCGGAATATGAGGTAACCTAATTTTTTTGCAACTTGAAGTTTATGGAGTAATCTTTTTTTTCCATTACAAGCTTCTTTTTTTTTACAATATGCATATAATGAAGTAATCTAGTTTTTTTGTAACTTTAACTTTATGGGGTAATCTTTTTTTTCCATTGTAAGCATGTTTTTATGATATGCATATCATGAAGTAATCTAGTTTTTTTTTTGCAACTTGAAGTTTATGGGGTAATCTATTTTTTACCATTGTAAGCCCGTTTTTTGTAAAATGCATATGATGAAGTAATCTAAGTGGGTTTTTTTGCAATTTAAAGTTCATGGAGTAATCTATTTTTCCCATTGTAAGCATGTTTTTTGTAACATGCATATAATGAAGTAATCTAGGTTTTTTGCAACTTTTCTGTGTTTGCAACTGACATTTTCTGGAGTAACCTCTTCCCTGATCTGTAGATACAACTTGCAGTCTGTTCCTTTGTTTCCGCAACTTGATGCGTGTTGAGCAGTATGTTCTTTTTACAACATGACGTTTATGGACCGATGTGTCCCCTTTCCGTAAATAGAAGTTTATGGATTAATCCCTTCTTTTTACGTAACTGCCTATGAGACCCCTGCATACTCCCTCCTCAAAGCTGCAGGATATATTCTGGGATTTTCCTCGTTTTCTTGTAACTGCAATATAGACACCAGTAAATTTTGTAGCTTTGGGGATAGCAGTTTTCGACTGGTCTGATTTGCTCTTTTTATCTTAGAAGCTGAGTTTATTTACATTGTGTGTGTGCGTGTGTATGTGTGTGTGAGTGTGGGTTTTTTCCTTTTGGTTTTATTTGGGTGGGTTGTTTGTTTGTGTGTTTCGTTTGTTTGTTTGTTTTATTTGTTTTGCTTTGCTTTGCTTTAATGCAGGTCATATCAATGTTGGCTGCATTTTTTTTCTTCTTTTTTTTTCAACGTCCGATTATATATGTATCAACCCATTTATTTTTGCTATGTCGCTATTTATCGACTGTGTGTTCGCTTGTTTTGTAATGTCTTGTTTCGTCTGTGGTTTGTTTGGTGGAACAATAGCTTACATGTAAAGTAGTGTATTGTTTTGGCCACCCTACAAAGAAAGCTTCAGGCCAGTGCCTCAGTGACTCCTCTAGGAGTTTGGGGAGAGATCAGTTTAAG
>JASPKP010008376.1:0-11644 GCA_030674155.1 Stramonita haemastoma | reverse complement strand
CCCTTCCTTTATTTGGGCCCGGTTGTTAAAACTCTGTCACTTTATCTTGCCAAAATAGGGAAGGGGTTGGGGAACCCCAACCTATTTTCCCCTACTGATTTGTTTGACTCATTTATTTTTCTTTCGGTCTTTTTTTACTTTCTTTTAATTTTACTTTTCAGATCAAAAAAAAAAAACACAAAAAAAAAAAAGTTAGGCTTTGTTTCCTGTATTTTTCTAATGATGATGGAAACCCAAGACCGCTAGGAGAGATGCGATGGGGCAGTCTTAAATAACCGGGGAGTGCTAGGGCCCGGGTAAGGGACATGCCCTGATCGGGGTAAAGCAAAAAATAAGAAGGAAAATAAAGAACAAAACACACAATAAAAATGTGTGCAATTTACCCACGTAAATAAATGAAAACATATTTTTTCTTTTCCCAGATAAAATAACGAAGTAAAAAATGCCGTTCCTAATGCAAGGTTGTCAAAATAAGACGTACAACAGAACGTTTAAAAAAAATAATAAATAAATAAAATTTATTATAATTATTATTTATATTTATTTTATTATATAGAGGAGAGAGAGGGAGAGAGAGAGGAGGTATTATTTATATATATTATAATATTTATATTTATATTATATATATATATTAATATATATATATATTATATATAATTATAAAAGAGCATTTTTAGATGTGACTTTTTTCATTTTTTTTTCAAGCCCCATATTTTAATTTAGGGGGAAAATGAGTGGGGTGGTTAAAAACCTTTTATGAGATTGTTTTTGAAGCTGGCATATAAAAACTAAAGTTCATTTTTTTCAGCAGCATTTACTTTCCACTATCACCCCCCAAAACACACACACCCACCACACACACCAAACACACCACACACACAAACCCCACAACACACACACCCTCACACACAACCACACCACCACACACATACACACACGGCCGGGCGCCCGCGCGCGGTTTTTAACCCATAAAAACCCAGGCCCGTGTGCAAAAAGCATCCAGAACATTTGGCCCCACTTAAATCCTGTTCCCTTTTTTTTAAAAGTAGCCCATGGGTTTGGGCCGGTGGGAACAGATGACAAGATTTACAAAACCGATCCCCGGGGGATGGATGTGAAAACAAGCATATGGTGTTATTCTATTATCCTCGGATAAAAAAAATAAATAAAATAAAAAATAAAGGGGGAACGACAGACACACACACAGAAAGAAAAAAGACAAACGGGAAAAGAGAGAAGAGAGAAAGATAAATATTTATTTTATTTATTTATTCTTGTATATTGAGGAAATAAAAAGACCGTTTACTTCTTTTTAATCTAATATTCATGTGTATGCAGTTTTGTAATTTGTCATTTTCCCCCCGGTCAAAAATGGCCTACTCTTCGAAATGGGGAAAACAGGATTTAACGGGGTGGCAAGATGTTCTGCGGGGTTTTGACAGGGGGGCCTCGGCTTTAGTATCCAAAGGACTTTTGGGGGAGAATGGAGTCAGACTGAGGGTAACCCCCACGATAAAAATCCCCTCAAAGGGGGAATCGAACCCCCTTTCGGGGGGGGATTTTTACCAAGGAGAGAGAAGAGAGGGGAAAGAGAGGGAGAGGGAAGAGAGAGAGAAAGGGGAGAGAGAAGAGAGCAAAAACGTAAACTAATGAAGATGATGACTCCCAAAGTAAAGAAAATGGGGGGTTTTGTTTGTATTGAGTCTACTTTTTGTTATTGTTATTGTTGTTGTTGCTGTTTTTGTTTGTACGTTTTTGTTGGATGGGCTTTTGATTTTTCTTTTTTTTGTTTTGTTTTATTTTGTTTATGTTTTTAATTCTTTATGCTTCGTTGTGGCTGCACTTTTTGCAAATTCGTATCTCCACCTACAACTTCTTTTTATTGTTGTTTTTTCCTCTGTTGTTTTTTTTTTTTTTAAATTTTTTCTGTTTTTTTAGTATTTATTTTCTCAACCCCTTTAAACAAGAATAATTATTCGAAAAAAAACCCCCCAAAAAAAGGGTTTTGCAGTCCCGGGGAAAACACTCTTTTCTGCATTCCCCTACAAAATAGGGAAGATTTATTTCCCCCGTGCGCTTCAGCAGACCTGATTATTTGTCGCAGATAACTCAGTCGTCAGACGCCAAAGAGAAAAAAGAAGTAAAGGAAAGAATGATATTAGGAAAAATATCCCCGCTGTCGTTTGCTTTTTTCGTTTTTTGTTTCTGCCGATGCCAAAGGGCATGCAAGATCGGAGGGGAAAAAACTTATCAAAGATGGTAAGAGAAGAAAAAAAAGCCCTCTCTCTCTCTTTTCCTCTCTCTCTCTCCCCCTCTCTCTCTCTCTCTCTTCCTCTCTCTCTCTCTCTCTTTTTTTCGGTAGCATTGTGTTTTTTGCATACTTTGTTTTCTGTAGTGTTTCTTTTAAAGCGTTCTCAGCGATAGTTGTAGTGTATCATATATATCCAGCGAATTTTTGTGTAAAATTTGAGTTGCTCTCCACGCTCCCCCAAAAAGCGCCAATTTTATTTTTGTTTCTTTTCGGGTTGGCTCTTGTTTTCCCGCCAGGGGGGCTTTCTTTTCAACTATTTTTTTCCCGGGCAACTTAAATTTTTTCCCTGGGTTCTTTACGTTTGGCAAATTCGGTTGTAACAGGCCTGGGTTTAGATCCCTCCAAAAGACTAGCACCAGCTTTTATCATTTTTTTTTTATACTGGATGGGAGAAACATTTTCGGGCCCAAAAGGGGATCAAAACCAAATGCATTCAAAACCCGGTTTTTCGCTTTCTGTGCAGGTGTTTACCACAAAAACCCCCCATTATTATTTTCTTAGCTTTTATCGTTGGTTAAAGATTTAATAACCTACTATATTTTCAAGAGAAAGGGGGAAAACGAGGAAAGGGGGGGAGGAAAAAAATACCAAAAACTATAAGACAATGATTAAAAATCAGCAACCAACTGCACCTGAAAGCTCGAGCATGGAGCCGAGCTGATCCGCCTGCTGTTTAAGGGAAAGAAAATGTACTTCCAATTGTCCCCCACAAAAAGTTTGTGGTTGTTTTCCCCTTACCAGTGACTACGTTAACAGCATTCCCCAGAAGCTTGTTTTCATTTCCTGGGTTTTTTTTCTAATTTTCTCTGGGTTTTGTGTTTGAGGTGACAAAATACACACACACACACACACACACACCCCACACACACACACACACACCCCACAAACACACTTGTTGTTGTTTGTTGGGGGGTTATTTTCCTTTTTTTAGTTTTTGTTTATTATTTTCTTTTTGATAGATGGATTAATGAAAAAAGCTGATTAATGCTTTTCACTGTAGATTGGAAAAAAAAAATTTGATTTGATTTGACACACACCACACACCACACCACACAACCACACAACCAAAACACACACACACACCAACCCCAATTCTTCGGATGAGCTATAAAGGGATCCCCTTTGTACAAAAGACGCAGACATCTTGCGCACACTTAAAACCCATTCCGTTTTTTCAAAGAGTAACCCATTGCTGCCAAAAAGAACGGGTAACAAAAAGTTACCAAAACTGCATACACGGTGGATGAAAATAAAAAAGCACACAGTGCTTTTTTTCGATCCCGAAAAAAAAATGATTAAATTAAGAAATAAAGTTGTGGTTGTGTGTGTGTGTGTGTGGTGTGTGTGTGTTTGGGTGGTGTGTGTGTGGTGTTTTGGGTTGGTGTGTTGTGTGTGTGTGTGTTGTGTGTGTGGTGGTTTTGTGTGGTGGTGTGTGGTGTTGTGTGTGTGTAAAAGAGTACAAAAGAGAGGGGGGGGAAACAGACAGAAAACAGGCAGGGACAAATAGCGAAAACAAACAAAAAGATAAGGACAGACAGACATTTTCGAGCGTATCAAAACACATGCACCCAAATTTTAGACTCGGGCGTCCCGTTTCGTGCTATTCAGTTTGCTGTGGCCATGTCGCACAAAAGTGAGAACTGCGAACTCTTGTCTTCTTCCGACCCCGCTGGGGGCCCCGCCTCCCCCTCTATCCAGGGTTTTGTGATTAAAAAAGATTTTTTTTTCCATGAGTTACATGGTACAGATTTAACTCCAAGTCCTCCCGGTGAATGTGTGTGCGAACTCAATGCAAAAGCAGGTAGAGACAGCCATCCTTAAAATCGGATCCACTTGATGCAGATAGGTTTTAGTGACCTTTTATGAAGTTGCCCAGCTGCACCTTCCTCTTGGGAAAATGATGTGCTCCGCCCTGGTTTTAAAGTGCCCACTCAATTTCCCACAACAGTTTGATGTAGTGTTTAAAAAGTTTTGGGGGGTTTTTTTTTTTGTTTTTTTCAAGCGCTTTGATTTTTTGCTTTGTAAGATTCAATGCTCCATCTTTTATTTTTCATTACTATTCCTTTAGTGATGTTAAAGAACAAGAGGAAGATGAGACTTTTAAAAAGAAAATTGTAAACCCATAAACCGCGTGTAAAATTTCAATTTTTTTGGGGTATATTTGTCCCAAAAAAAAACACATCAAAAAAAAATACATTAAGTTTTTTATGTTTGGATATCTTAATTCACAAACTAGAAAAAAAAGAAAAAACCCCAAATTTGAGTAATTAAAACAAAGGAAATGGAAAGTAAGAATTCGTTTTTGTCAGTTTGCTCGAATCTGCCGGCTTCTTTAAAGATAAGCGTGAACAGACACATTGTGACTCCATGGAAAAATTGACATCAACTAAATATACGAAAAACGCAAATATTCAAACGGTTGCTAAATAATGTTTTGCGAATAAAGTATATTCTTTTCCCATAGGTTGAAAAAGGTATTTACTCATCTTCAACTACATGCAGACAAAATTTTGGGGGGTGTAGTATTAGTTGAACATTTTCTTTTTTGGTCGGGGGTTTTGTTTTTTGTTTTTTTTTAATTTCAGCTCTTTTCGATGGGGAATATGGATTATTTTTTTGCTGTGAAAATAAATGTCGGTTTTGTATGTTTGATTAATTTTTATTTTTTAATTTTTAGAATTGGAGTTTGTGTGCGCACACGCTGGCCGCCGGGGTTTGTGTGTGTGGTGTGGGGTGTGTTTGTGGTGTGTGGAGTGTGTGCAGTATGTGTGTGTGTGTTTTTGGGTGTAGCTTGGGGCGCAACCCGGGGGTGTGGGGGGGGGGGGTTGAAGAGAACGGCGGGGTTGTGGATGACCTTACTTCGGAACTCAGCAAGCAAAATATTACAACAGACTCAACATCCAAAACGGGGATGGGACCCCTTTTTTAAAAGCATTTGTGTGATCGTATTTTCATAGGCCCCCAACACTAAACCCCACCATTCTAATGGTGTACAACCAACAAAAGTAACCCCAACCAAATTAAGACAACATTTAAGGGGCTTTCACAACTAGTGCTAGGGTAAAAAACCTCATTTAAAAATCTCCTCGTACTTATCATCGCCTCATCTTTGCGTCATTATCGTCGAACGGTCACCTCTTAATTGTCGTAACCCCTTGCCAACATCGTCACTTTTTCACATCGAGACGTCATATCACTATCTCATCTCAACATCATTTTTCCATCCGTACCTTAAAAAAAAAAGGCACATAGTGGGAGGGTTACTTTTTTAATTTTTTTAATACAAAAATTTTAAAAAACATTTTAATCCCCGATTTTCTACAACCCCACTAACTTTTATCAATATTTTTTAAATACCTTTTTTTCCCCCTTTTTCCCCCCCCCACCCAACCCCCACCAACCTCTCTCCCCCCAAAAAAAAAAAACACCCAACCCCCCCCCCCCCCAACCCCCCCCCCCCCCCCCCCCCAACACACACCCCCAACAACAAAACAAACCCCCCAAAAAAACCCCCATTACCCAACGTTAACAAAAAAAATAAAAAAAAAAAATTCAAAAACCTACCCCAAAATTAATTTTTTTTTTTCATACAAAATTCCGGGCCTTAAATTAATTAAATAAAAAAAAACCCTCCAAACCCCTTTTTCACACTACCAACAACCCAAAAAAATCAAAAAATTTCTAAAAAACCCCCCAAAAAAAAAAAAAAATATCCCCCCTTTTTCTTTTTTTTCCCCTTTTTCCCTTTTCTTCCCCCTTTCTCCCCCCACCCACCCCCAAAAACCCCAAACCCCCAAATATAAAAAACCAATAGGCCTAAAATATAAAAAATTTCCTTTAAAATAAAACATACATCCCCCTTTTTTCCCCCAAATTTTTTTTTTTCCTAAAATTTATAATTTCCCCTGGGCAAAATTTATTTTTTTCCCCTATTTTAAAACTACTTTTAAAATTTTTTTTTAAAAATAAAATTTAAAAATTTTTTTTTTTTTTTTATAAAAAATTTATACCAAATTTTAAAAAAAATTTTTAACATTTTCATAACACAAAAAAATTTTTATCAAAAAACTTTTTTTTTAAAAATTTTTTACAAAAATTTTAAAATTTTTTTACCCAAAAAAACCCAAAAAAAACTCCAAAAAAAAAAACCCCAAAGAAAACTTTCCCCACTATTTTTCCAATAGCCCAACAATATAAATTTTAAATTTAATTTTATTCATTAAAAACTTCCTTTTTTCCCAGTTCTTAAACCAAAAATTTGGATCAAATTAATAGAAGGTTGTAAATTCTAACCTTAGGGGGGTTTTAAAAAAAAACCCTGACAAACTTGAACCATTTGCTTCCCAAGAAAACGGCCCCCCTGATAAAAAGGGCCCCCCCCCCCAACAAAACATTTTGCCCCCGGCTTCAGGAGGGGCCCACCTCCCATACCCTGGGGGTTTTCATTTTCCATAAAATCCCATGTAAAACACGGGGAATGCTCTATCACCCCCAAAACCCTAAGCCTTGCCACAGTTGTTCAGTCCGCAGACCTCATGTAGCCCCCCTGGAGGGCCCGGGGGCGACACCGCTGCAAAACGTACGGGGTGCGGCTACACATGTCCACAGTGGCCCCGGCCCCGCGCTTCGGGAACGCGGCCCAAAGCCGTAGGGATCGTTGTACCCGGCCCGGGGGGAGGCCTGGGATGCGGTTGTAGGGGTCCTCCTCTGGGCGGAGTAAGGCCTAAACCCGGGCCCCTGTCGGCTGTAGGGGTCTTCGCACGGCCTCTGTGTAGGGGTCCTCTCCCGGACGTCCTTTATGAAGCTCCGGGCGGGCCGGCCTGTGGGTGGTGGGGGCCGGCGCTGGGTGAAGCCCTCGCTGAGGTCGAAGGAGGGGTCCAGGGGGCGGTCGTCATCAGGTAGTAGCGAGCTTTTGGGCTGCACGGGGGGCAGTGCGCGGCGGGGGTCCGGTCATCGGACCGGCATAGGCACTGGGGGCCGTCCCCCCTGCAACAAGGAATGTTCGATTGGTTGGGGTTTTTTTTTACCTGTATCGTGTGCGTTTTTTGCTTTCTTTTAAATCATCATCATCATCATCATCATCTCATCTTTCATCATCAATCATCATATCACATCATATCATCCCCATCACCCCCATCGCCGTCGTCGTCATTACTCATCAAAGCAGCAGAGCGGAAACAGCAAAGCAGCAGCAGAAGATCTCTAAACATATCACATAATGGGTAATTATTCCACCATAGTTTTTTTGCATATTTTAGGAAGTACCCACTATTCTGATAGCCTGAATCGTGTGAAAAACAAACAAAAAAAATCAAAGGCTAAATTTTTCACCCCCACATACAGAAATTAAGAACAAATGATAATTTTTTGACGTGCAGTCAAATTAAGAAAGGGCTTCTGCAGTATCAGTCAGCTACATGCTTTTGAGAAGACAAGAACAGGAGTTAAAAATATTTTGCACCCACTTTTTAACTCTGGGGGCCTGACTCTCTCTCTCTCTTCTCTCTCTTTTCTCTTCTCTCTCTTCTCTCTTCCCCTTTCTCTCTTCTCTCACACACACACACACACACAACACACAACAACCCACACACCACACACACACACAAATATCTTGTGTAGCTAAAGAAGCTTTGCAAACTTCAAATATATTAAGACTAAAAAAAAGCTCAATCTAACAAAAAATTTCAGCTCCAAACTAATCACAACCCTCCCATCTAAACCCCTTCCCTTCACCCCTTTATCAAAAAACCCAATCCTGTCCCACCTGTTCCACCCCATATTTTTTTTTTTTAAATCAATTATCTTCTTGCCCACCCAAACCCATCCCTAGAGCACTCACCAGAGGAGACTGTTCCTCATTCCGGGCTGGGCCAGCATCCGTTATAGACAGCGTATCCGGGCAGGTTTTCTGGGGCGGGGGGGTGAGGGCGGACCTTCGTCATGGCTTTTTGCGGGCGTGGGCCCGACAGCTGAGTTTTTCGCCGTTAGAGGGAGGTGAGGGGTTTTGTCCGTTGATTGGCCTTTAGCGTGACGTGTTTCCCTTGAAGGAAGAAAAAAAACGAGCGGAAGAAAAAAAGGGAAAAATGAATGAATGAATGAATGAATGAATGAATGAATGAAAGGCAGTGTAACCGCTTTTATAAAAAATTCTAAAAAAATCTTCACAAATAGGATTGTCACATCACTGGGAGTAAATTTAAAATAGTGTGCAATGAAAAGGAGAGAGACAGAACAGAAAGAGACAGAAAAAGAGAGAGACAGAGACAGACAGAAGAGCTTTTAGACAAAGACAAAGACAGAAAGGGGGAGACATAAAAAAAAAGCTAGAGCCAGATAGACACAGAGAGACAGAAAAAGAAAAAATGACAAACACTAGAATAAAAAAAGCACGAACGTGGATAGACAAAAAAATACAGATAGAAAAGAGGAGGAGGAATTATGGTGGGGAGAGGAGGAAAACATTTCTTCCTTTTTTTTTTTTTCCCTTTAGTGATGTCTTCTACACGTTTTTACGTAGACTTAACGTCTTCCCACTTGGGGGTGCGTCGGTTACGTCGATCCAAAGGTCCCCCCCCCCCCCCCCCCCCCCCCACCGTTAAGGGTCAAGTAGGAGGGAAGACAATGTGACCCGGGAGAGGATTGGGCCTGTCGACCTGTCATTTCCCCAGGAGGGAGTTGGCCATTGGGAGAGGTGGGAGTATGGAATCCTTCCGGGTCCGTATTTCTCTAAGCTGTTGAGCTGTTCTGTTCGGATTCATTTACTGGGTTTAGGTGATGTCGAGCTGAGGAATTTGGTTAGTTTTTTTCTTTTTTTTGTTTTTTTGGGCCCTTCCTGGGTTGGAGTTCAGTTGCTGATGGTGACACTTAAATATTTTCGTCATCGACCATTTTTCCCACCACCCGGGACAGTAGCCAGCCTCAGTGATGGTTCGGTCCGGGCTGTTAAGATTATTGGGCGTGGCACTCTGACGACTGGCTACCCCTTCCCACGCACCCCCCCCTACCCACCTCCACCACCTATACACACCCCGTCTCCCCCCATCCCCCAAACGTCACAAACCCCGTCCCCCGAAAGTTGTGATTGTTGAGAAAAAATGGTTTCAAATTTTAATGCCTGTATAGTCATTTTGTCACTCCCCACGGGAAATCTAAAGTATTTGTGAATCGATTTGGGTTTATCTGACATGACTATATAGAAAAAAAAAGAAAAGGAAGAAACAAAAAACAAAAAACAAACAAATGGAAAAAAATAAAAAATAAATAAAATAGAAAAATGATGACGCACTTTTTCTCGAAGAAGAAACCGGAACAAGAAGCCGCCCCCGGGCACAGCCAGGGCGGGGCTAGCGGCCACCCGGGCCAGGGCCCAGCCCTAGCTGTCGCCCGAGGACAGGTCCCCGCTCTTCACACGAACACGATGATGCCAGAAAAGACCGCCCAGACCTGCACACCACCACACCACACCACACACCAACACACACACCCCACACACCCCGCACGCACGCACACACCCGCACGCATACACCGCCGCAGCACGCACACACGCACGACACGCCGCCCCCCCACACACACAACCCCACACACACAACACACACACCCCACACACACAGAGTCATCAGCACCATTTTTTTTATCATCTCATGACGCTGATGATGAAATATACTAGAGATGTAAGCTATACAGTCTCTGATGACTGCGAATGAATTATGACGACGATGATGATTAGGTGGCGGGGTGGTGGGTGGGATGGTGCTGGTAGTAGTGGTGGGGGTGGGGTGGTGGATGATGATGGGGGGTGGGGTGGTGATGAGGTGGTGGTGGTGGTTTGGTGGTGGTGAAGATGATGATGGTGGTGGTGGTGGTGGTGTGTGGGATGGTGTTGGGGTGATGTGGTGATGGGGGTGGTGATCGTGAAGGGAAACAGGCAGATGATGGGAAGGACAGGGTTTTTCGACAAACCAAGTGACACACAGACCAAGACACAGACAGACCAAACAGAACGACGACAGACAGACAAAAGACAGACGACACACACACACACACACACAACACACCACCACACCACACACGTGACACCACACAGCCCACAAAAGCACAGACACACAAAAAACACCACGACACACGACCAACACACACACACACACACACACACCCAAACACACACACACACACACCTTAAGATACCTACCACCAAGGGTGCAGATGATTTTCCGTGGGTAGCGTTGAGAGAGGACGCCCGCGGGGAAAGTTGGTGCAAGTTTTTCTAGATGATGTTAAAAGGTGCAGCCACGTACATCACGGGGCAAATATCTCCACTGCACGAACCCCGATTCCCCAATCTGCACACAGAATTAAAAAAAAAAAAAAAAAAATTTAGTCATAACTCTCTAACTCCCTCTCTTTGTCTTGAAATTTCTTTTGTCCCCGCCTGTCTGTTGTGCCCGGTGTGTGTGTGGGTTTTTGTGTGTCTCTCTCTCTATCTGTCTCTCTGTCTCGTCTCTGTCTCTCTTGTCTCTTGTCTCTCTGTTCTCTCTCTCTCTCCTCTCTCTTCTCTTTTCCTCTCTCTCTCTCTCTCTCTTTCTTTCTTTCTTTTTTTCTTTCTCCTTCTCTCCCTCTCTCTCTCCTTCTCTCTCTCCCCCTTTCCTCTCTCTCTTCCTCCCTTTTCTCTCTTCTCTCTTCCCTTTTTTTTATGATGCAAAAAAAAAATTTTGTGTTGTTATGCAAATTTCCCCGCCCCAGTTTCAACCTCATGCATTTTAAGCAGAAACATGACACCAGTTTGTAAGAGGTCTAGAAAGTGTTTAACAGACCTTTTTTTAAAGGCAAGAATTATAGCCTACGAGTAAGAGCGCGATGTTCATGATCGTACGGAACAAAAGGCGGCTTAAGGAGGTAGGGAGGTGTTTATGAGGAAAAAAGTCATGATACGTTTAAACATTCTCCACCTTGGAGAGGAAAAAACCCGGTAGGCTGGTGGTTTGAGTGACACGAACATACCCAGCAGCACATACCCAAAAAGACTCGCCAGCTAAATCTTCCTATGGCATGCTGCCTTTTTTTTGTTTCCCTACCCACAAAAAATTAAAGTTTTAAAGACTTAAACGAAAACAATAAACACCACACGCACACACACACGCAAACACACACACCCACACACACCAAAACACACACACACACACACACACCAGAGGCAAGCGCGCGCCACTCCTGATGAATAAAATAGAACTAAGGGTTTTTGGGGGCGGGCTATTCGGGAAAGCGCACGGGAAGAATTCACACCCTATCTCCCTTTTTTTAGGATGTTTAAATGTCGTTTTAAAACCGAAAAAACAG
>JASPKP010008375.1:7500-10000 GCA_030674155.1 Stramonita haemastoma | reverse complement strand
TATGTGTTTGTGTGTTTGTGTATGTGTGTGTGCGCACGCGCGCGCGTGTGTGTGCGTGTGTGTGTGTTCTATTTCGAATTAGTTCTATGTCTATTCACTACAAGATTTTAGACAATTGTACATTCACGTTACGAAAGCACAGAACAAAAGCAGATGAGTGGAACGGATGAAAGATTAAGAAGAATGAAAAAGATATTGATGTCTGTAAAATTAGATTTACAGTAGATTTGTGGTTTCTAATGCTGACTGGCAAAGACTTTCTGCAACTGATACTAGTATATACGACTCGGAATTATACAGAACACTTTAAATATTTCCATATTTTCACTAGTATCTATTCCTTTGGTTTCATACGAAGCTTTGAGAACGTGGCAATGAAAATAATAGCTGGACAAGTGTAAAAAGTATATTTGGAAAATTTTGTTGTCCAAGCCTTCAGGTGTAGTTTATAAATGGGGATTTTCATATTTTGTGGGCACCATAGACGGAAAAAAAAGGAAGTTGAAAAGACTTTGAGCACAAATATTTTGCAAGAACTGAATTGATTTCAAATGACACTATACTTAGACCTGCCAATGATGATCCTTGTACATTCTGAGGCACCGCATTTTGCCAAAGAATCTGTCAACTCATTCCAGTAAAGACTGTAAGGTGATGACACCCAGGCAAGATGTATCCTAATACCTCTAGAAGCAAGACAATGTATAATGAAACTGATTTTTAAATAATGATACTGCAGTATCTCATTTTGGAGTCCTATGTATCAAAGCAAGTAAATTGATGTTGAACCAACACCTAATGTATTATATATTACAATAATACTACTTAAAAGGTAACTGAGCCATTAAATTGCGAATGATTCAGATCTGAATATCAACAAATCTTTTCCAACCAAACAAATCGTTTTACTTTCACATCGGGCATAATGAATTTTTATTTGTGTCCTTTATTATTTCTGTGTAAGATAAAGGTAAAGGTGTCCCATAATCTTTGTGGTCGTAGGGGAGCGAAGTGTCACAGATCTCAGCTTCTCTAGAGGCCAGCATGTTGAGGGCGGCGCCACACACATCTCCTCTCCCTTGCTGCTTTACCTTCTCTGACCCTAAAGAGGGCAGGTACCCATTTACAGCTGAGTGAACTGGGGGAAGCGTACTGGAGCCAAGGCGCAAAAACGGTCACCCATCCAACTGGTAACCACGATCGATGATTGCGAGCGCACTGACCACTGAGCTATCCCGTCCCCTATTTCTGTGTAGTCAATAAACAAAAAAAAAATCTAAATAGCCATGTTCCCACGGTGGAATCTGGAAAATTCACTGGCAAAATGAAGATGTGTGCTGCATCTCTGTTCCTATTATTTGAAAGCACACCATTCTTTGAAGTGTTGCCCTAGCTACTTTGTTTGCATCAACCGCTGACAAATATTTTGGCCAGGGCTAACAGAAAACTCTGTCTCTGTCTCTCTGTCCGTCTGTGAGTCTGTGAGTCTGTATGTATGTATGTATGTATGTATGTATGTATGTCTGTCTGTCTGTCTGTCTGTATGTATGTATGTATGTATGTATGTATGTATGTATGTATGTATGTATGTATGTATGTATGTATGTATGTATGTATGTATGTATGTATGTATGTATGTATGTATGTATGTATGTATGTATGTATGTATGTATGTATGTATGTCTCCCTCTCTCTCTTCTGTTCCGCTTTTCGTAACAGTAGGCCATCATGTGCCGGTGGGAACAGATGGCATTTAAAAAAAACTACATACACACGGGGACTGGATGTAAAAAAAAACACAAGAGTGCTTATTCCATTATCCTCGATATAAAAGAATAAATCAAATAAATCAAATCAAATCAAATCAAATCTCTCTCTCTCCTCTCTCTCTCCCCTCTCTCTCTCTCTCTCTCTCTCTCTCTCTCTCTCTCTCTCTCTCTCTCTCTCTCCTCTCTCTCTCTCTCTCTCTCTTCTATCTCTATCTCTATCTCTCTCTCTCTAATTCTGTCTCTCTCTCTCTCATTCACTTTACGGCTATTTTCTCACCCCACCCAGGTGTAAAAGGGGTACCAACCTTGTGTTGGGGGTTAACCCTGCGATAGACTGGCGTCCTATCCAGGGGGAGTCTATGACTCTCAGTCGCTTAACGCCACAGAAACCGGGATAAGCACCGGCCTGATGAGCCTTCGGCTCGGGACAGACTTTAACTAACTTTTTTAACTCTCTCATTCTGTCTCTCTCTCTCATTCTGTCTCTCTCTCTCATTCTGTCTGTCTGTGTCTGTCTGTCTGTCTGTCTGTCTGTCTGTCTGTCTGTCTGTCTGTCTGTCTCTCTCTCTCTCTCTCTCTCTCTCTCTCTCCTCTCTCTCTCTCTCCTCTCTCTCTCTCTCTCTCTCTCTCTCTCTCTCTCTCTCTCTCTCTCTCTCTCTCTCTCTCTCTCTCTCTCTTTTTCCCCAAACAAAACCCTCCAAAAACACAGAAGATACGACAAAAGTGAGAAA